>PVLC010024137.1:14765-25075 GCA_004027655.1 Graphiurus murinus
GTACTGGGGATTGAACTCAGGGGCATTCTACCTCCGAGCTATACCCCCAGTCCTATTTTTTATTCTTTATTTTGAAACCGAGTCTCACTAAGTTGCGGAGTGCCTCACTAGGTAGCTGAGGCTGGCCGCGAACCCGGATCCTCCGGTCTCAGCCTCCCGAATGCTGGGATTACAAGCGTGCGCCACCACGCCCGGCTCTATTTTTACATTTTAACTTGAGACACAGTCTTGCAAAGTTGCCCAGGCTGGCCTGGAACTTGTGATCCTCCTGCCTCAGTCTCCCTAGTAGCTGTAATAATAGTTGTGTGCCACTAACCTTGGCTCACTGAACCTTTATTTTTATTTATTTATTTATTTATTTGCGGTACTGGGGATGGAACCTGGGGGCATTCTACTTCCAAGCTACACCCCCAGCCCTACTTTTTTTATTCTTTACTTTGGAAAAAGGGTCTCACTAAGTTGTGGAGAGCCTCATGAAGTCGTTGAGGCTCGCCTCGAACCCGGATCCTCCAGCCTCAGCCTCCCAAATGCTGGGATTACAAGCGTGCGCCACCATGCCCAGCCTGAACCTTTATTTTTAAATATCCTTTTTAGGAAAATGATGAGTGTGCATGTATGTATGTGGGTATATATGTGTGTGTTGATATATATTAGTAGATGAAAAGATGCAGAAAATGTGTGTAGGGGTAGGGAGATAGAGGTAGGGGCAATCACTTTTTGCTTTATGTATTTCTACATGTTTGTGAACAATTCTTTTGTAATAGTTTAGGTTAACAAAATCTCTCAATTAGTTTACGTATTACAATAAGATAAAGGTTACTTAAAAATTCAGGTTTATCAGGAGAATTTTTTTTTTCTTTTTGCAGTGCTGGGGGTTAAACCCAGGAAGTATGCAAATGCTAGGAAAGTGTTCTACCACTGAGCTATACCCCATCCCCATCTGGAGAAACATTTTATTGTATACATTTGTTTTGTTAAATTTTATTGTATACATTGTTTGTTAAATTCAACATACCTGGAAATCTACAGCTCTTTTATTTGCTAGATCAGCCTTGTTTCCTGATAAAGCTATTACAATGTTAGGACTTGCTTGCCTCTGAAGTTCTTTAACCCAGTTTTTGGCTCTTGCAAAGGACTCCTGTTAAAACAAAGGAACAGCTATTTGGCATAGATTCAAAAACTGGCTAGGAAATATCTTTATGAGACAAGCCTTTAAAAGGTGATCTGTGGGAAGGAAATTCTTTGGACTATTTTATTATCTGAGACACTTTCATCTTATTATTTTACAAAAGTTTTTTGCAAAAGGTTGTATTTGGCTGTTACAAAAGGTTTTAAAGATCTTTAATCAAAATTCTGAACTCTAAAAATATTCAAATGAGTTCAAAGTAGAAGGCATTTGTACTTACCTCATTTGTGATATCATATACAACTATGGCTGCTTGGGCTCCTCTGTAGTACATTGGTGCTAGGCTATGGTATCGTTCTTGACCAGCTGTATCCCATATTTCAAACTTTACTGTTGTGTCATCAAGACACACCGTTTGGGTTAGAAAAGCAGCTGAAAAAAAGAAAATATCTCTAAGTTCATCACTTTTCTCCAAAATAATATGGAAAACTTTATACTGCATATGCACAGTTAATGCGGACTTCAAGTAGTTGCAAAATATGCACTTCAAAGCTAGATAAAAGCCCAGCGTGGTGGCACACCCTTGCAATCCCAGTACCTGGGAGGCTGAGACAGGAGGATCACAAGTTTGTGGCCAGCCTCAGCTACTCAGTGAGACCCTGTCTCAAAATAAAGAATTAAAAATAGGGTGGGTGGGGGTAGCTCAGAGGTAGATGCCCCTGGGTTCCATTTCTAGTACTGCCAAAAAAAAAAAAAAAAAAAAAAAAAAAAAAAAAAAAAAAAAAAAAAAAAAAAAAAAAAGATATATATATATATATATATATATATATATATATATATATATATATATCATCTACATGTGAAATTACAAATTGAAAAGGTTTTCTTACAATTTAAAAAGTGTTTTAAGGGGTAGGGTTGTAACTGAGTGGTAGACCACTTGCTTAGCATGCTAGACCCTGGGTTTGATACCCAGCACTACAAACAAAAGAAAAGGTTTGAGCCGGGCGTGGTGGCGCACGCTTGTAATCCCAGCATTCGAGAGGCTCAGACCGGAGGATCCAGATTCACGGCCAGCCTCAGCTACCTAGTGAGGCACTCCGCAACTTAGTGAGACTCGGTTTCAAAATAAAGAATAAAAAATAGGGCTAGGGGTGTAGCTCAGAGGTAGAATGCTCCTGAGTTCAATCCCCAGTACCGCAAAAAAAAAAAAAAAAAAGAAAAGGTTTGTTATAGGCCAGGTGTGATGGCGCATACCTGTAATCTCAGTACTTGGGGAGGCTGACACAGGAAGATCGTAGGTTCTAGGACAGCCTCAGCAACATAGTAAGACTTTAAATAACTTAAGTGAGACCTTTTTCCAAAATAAATATAAAATAGGGCTGGGGGTGTAGCTCAGAGATAGAATATCCCTGGGGTCAATCTTCAGCACCGCCCCCCCCAAACAAAATCCACACACAGAGGTAAGTAGGAAATGTAGTCCAGTGGCATGTTTGAAAGTTTATCAATCCCCACCAGCTCCCCACCCCCAAAGGACACCCACAAAGCCAATTTTAGCAGTTTGCAGGCTAACAATCACCACACGTTGCAATTGCTCTTCTCCATTAACTTTGGTACTGAGATCCCCTGACTGGTATGCTGCTCCTCCCTTTTAGTTTCAGTTCACACTCCTTCTCTAAATTGGTATAGTCACTTGAATTACAAAACTTCCTAAACCTGTCATATCATTCAAGAAACTATGATCCACTTGCTTATTTTATAAGTGTATCTAGTTATATTAATTTTTACCAGATTTGCTAATTAATAACAAATGTGATAAATTAAGTTAAATCTAATTAAATGTATAATAAGAGCTAACACTTATTTTTATGGTATTTTTAGTAAATCAACTGCTGGTTTTAGTACCAGCAACTATAATTTTTTGAATTTTGCAACCGTTGTATCTGAACATGTCTTTGAGCTAGATTCTACTTTAGAGTTCAAACTTCTTTTTCCAAACATCGTCAGAATTATGTATTTTCTCAAATCCTATATTTGTCAAATACCCAGACTGTCATGAAAAGTTCTCCTGTAAAATCAAAAAACATTTTTAACATCTAAAACTGTCTTTGAGATAGTGTTCAAAAGGAATCAATCACAAACACAAGTTTGATGCAAACTTGCAATATAATTGGATTAAAATTTACATTTACTTTGTCCCCTCTTTTAGACAGAGTATGACCACAAAGTAAATTATACTCATTTATACTTCTATAAAAGAACTCTTGCCTTAGGGAAATAACAGTTATCCTACCTTAAAAAGAAAATATGGTCCAAATCTCAAACCAGTTGAAGCTGGTCACAAGACCACCAATCTTCTTAATATATGTACAAAAATGCCAAACAATATATAAAGAAATACAAACACAAACACGTACTTTAACAACAAGAGCCCACAAGCAAATAGTTTTTTTTGGTGGAACTGGAGATTGAACAGAGGCATTCTGTCTCCAAGTTATACCCCCAGTCCTATTTTTTATTCTTTATTTTGAAACAGGGTCTCACTAAGTTGTGGAGGGCCTCACTAAATAGCTGAGGCTGGCTGTGAACCTGCAATCCTCCTGTCTCAGCCTCCCAAGTACTGGGATTACAAGCATGTACCACCATGCCTGGCTTAGAGATTCTTTTTGAAACAGAGTCATTCCATTAATTGAATGAAAGAAAAATCATTTTTATTTAACTACAAAAGAATATTTGAGCCAACATCCAGTTCTAATAAGTAAGTAAACATCTCCCTTAGAATTCAGCAAATGTCCCGTGCTTAAATCCAAAATTGCTGGCATAGTGGCATACATTTATAATCCCAGTACTCGAAGAGCTGAGACAGGAGGATTTCAGGTTCACTGCCAGCTTCAGCAACTTGTGAGGCCCTGCTTCAAAATAAAGAATAAAATAAGGCTCGGGGTACCTGGTCCTCAGTGATCGTGGTCGCACCCCGACGACGGTTTTCCACTAGCCTTCCAGACTCCAGTCTTTTAGCCAAGATGGGTGATAAGCCAGACTTATCCGAAGTGGAGAAGTTTGACAGATCAAAACTAAAGAAAACTAATACTGAAGAAAAAAATACTCTCCCCTCCAAGGAAACTATCCAGCAGGAGAAAGAGTGTGTTCAAACATCATAAAATGGGATCTCCTCCCAAGAGCAGATTTCAGCATTGCCTCAGTTTTGGTTGCTTGTTTCTTTAAACCTATGTCTTTGTAGAGCTTTTAGGCACCTTATGGCTTCTCACCTGTACTCCCTAAGAGGTCATCATCCCCTTAGCTCACTTTAAACTTCCCATTGGTACACAAATAAATTTGAAAATACAGATGCTGTCAGTAAAAAAAAGGCTCGGGGTATAGCTCAGAGGTAGAATGTCCCTGGGTACCATCCCAACACCACGCGCGCGCGCGCGCACACACACACACACACACAACAAACCCCAAAAATAAATCCAAAAACATTATGCTTAACAACAAAGCTCTTAGACATTCTCTCTATTCTCATCCTGCAACAAAACAAGGGTATTCACTATCATTATAACTTAATATTATTTCATATATTTGTATAATAAAATAAATTGGAAAGACATTATTTGAAAGGAGTAAGACTGTCATGAAAATCCAAAGGCATCTGCTAAAATAAAACAGATGCGGTACTAGGGATTGAACTCAGGGGCATTCTAACTCCGAGCTACACCCCCAGTCCTATTTTTTATTCTTTATTTTGAAACCGAGTCTCACTAGGTAGCTGAGGCTGGCCGCGAACCCGGATCCTCCGGTCTCAGCCTCTGGAATGCTGGGATTACAAGCGTGCACCCACCACACTCGGCTCAGATGATTTCTTTAATTTGGCTAAAAAAAAACACCGAAGTCAACATCCTCACAATTCACTGTAAATATAACCAAATGAAAAAACATGTTGGAATGAGAAAGGATCTCACATTAACAGACAACATAAGCAATCATTCCTCAATTCTACTTATGAACATACTTTCACCTCAACCTAGTTACTATCTCCTGCCTCTGTGTTCCCAGAATTCCCTGTGCAATAACAGCATGTTTCATATTTTTTATAATTAGTTTTATATCTTTCTCTTTCCCCAGACTGAAGAGTTCCCTGAGAAAAGACTATTAGATCTTCTCTAACATCTAATGTAAATCCTAGTTCACACAGTAGTTAAAAAATGCTCAAAGAGCATGGTGGCTCACACTTGTAATCCCAGTCCTTGGGAGGCTGAGACAGGAGGGTCGCAGGTTCACAGCCAGTCTCAGCAACTTAGTGAGAACCTGTTTCAAAATAAAGAATAAAAGATAGGGCTGGGGGTGTAGTTCAGAGATAGAATGACCCTGGGTTCGACACCCTGTACTGCAAAAAAAAAAAAAAAAAAAAAAAAAAAAAAAAAAAAAAAAAAAAAAAAAAAAAAAAAAAAAAAAAAAAAAAAAAAAAAAAAAAAAAAAAAAAAAAAAAAAAAAAAAAAAAAAAAAAAAAAAAAAAAAAAAAAAAAAAAAAAAAAAAAAAAAAAAAAAAAAAAAGAAAAGAAAAGAAATTCAAAAAACGTAAGTGGAACCATTACAGGTTATTTAGACACAATCTAAGAGTTCCCAAAGGGAAAAAATGGATATTTCAAAAGGCCTCCATGTGCCGGGCATGGTGGCTCACGCTTGTAATCCCAGTACTTGAGAGGCGAAGACTGGAGGATCCGGGTTCGAGGCCAGCCTCAACTACTTAGTGAGGCCCTTCACAACTTTAGCAAGACCCTGTTTCAAAATAAAGAATAAAAAATAGGACTGGGAGTGTAGCTCGGAGGTAGAATGTTCCTGGGTTCCATCTCCAGTATGACAAAGAACAAAACGAAAGGCCTCCATGTTATTAGATAAAAAAAATTAGAGCCAGGCATGGTGGTGCACGCTTGTAATCCCAGTACTTGGGAGGCTGAGACATGAGGATCACAGATTCGCAGCCAGCCTCAGCTACTTAGTGAGGTTCTCCATAACTTAGTGAGACCCTGTTTTCTTTTTTTGTGTGTGGTACTGGGAACTGAACTCAGGGGCATTCTACCTCTGAGCTATACCCTCAGCCCTATTTTTTTTATTCTTTATTTTGAAACCGGGTCTCACTAAGTTGCGGAGTGCCTCACTAGGTAGCTGAGGCTGGCCGCGAACCCGGATCCTCCGGTCTCAGCCTCCCGAATGCTGGGATTACAAGCGTGCGCCACCACGCCCGGCTGAGACTGTTTCAAAATAAAAAATAAAATAAGGCTGGGGGTATAGCTTGGAGGTAGAATAACCCTGGGTTCCATCCCAGTACCACAAAAATAAACAAAAATATAAATAAAATAGAGCTGGGGGTATAGCTCAGAGGTAGAATGTCCATCATTGACATGAAGTAGAAAATTTCAGTATGGAACTGTTTTATGCATAGAGTTATTACAAATTTCTTTAAAATGGCCCCAAGTTGTGTGTGTGTGTGGGGGGGGGGCGCTGGGGATCAAATCCTCATTGAACTACATTAAATCTTATCTTGAGACAAGGTTCAATAAATTACCCAAGCTGGCCTTGAATTTGTGGTTCTATTGCTTGGCCTCTGAAGTAGCTGGGATTATATATGTATAACACAATGCCTGACTCAATCCCAAGCATTCTGGGTAAGGGATACTTTTCCTGTATAATTAACACACTCTAAAAAACACCATTGCCGGGCGTGGTGGCCCATGCTTGTAATCTCAGCATTCGGGAGGCTGAGACCGGAGGATCCGGGTTCGAGTCCAGCCTCAGCTACCTAGTGAGGCACTCCGCAACTTAGTGAGACCCGGTTTCAAAATAAAGAATAAAAAATAGGGCTGGGGGTGTAGCTCGGAGGCAGAATGCCCCTGAGTTCAATCCCCAGTACCGAAAAAAAAAAAAAAAAAAAAATTCAGTGCAGTATAACTGAAATTTAGGTGACATCTTCAAATCTCTTAGTGCTCCTAAAAATACATTACTAATAATTTAAAAAGTTATAAAAATAAATTGTGCCACTCAAAATACAAACTACTACATCAATACTGTAGTAATATTAATCAACCACAAACTTACCTCAATCTGCAAAACCACTTTAATTTATCCAAAACGTCTATTTTCTGGCTAAGAACCATCACTTTCTTAGACCTCTTCATTTTCTCTTCATTTCCATCACCAGCACTAGCAGTTGGTTTTCTTTTCGGGCCCATATTTCACAAAGAAACAGCTTTTATCACTTGGAGCATTACTGTGTACTCGACGACAAGTAGAGAAAAACAAAGCTGCGTTGAAATGCAGGTGCTGGCCTGTCTAACAGACTCTCTTTGAGCTGCACGATGAGCTCCTATTAGCCAGCCTGGCAGCGGGTGAGCAAGTAACATTTCATCCTCAGCAAACCTACAAACTGAGACGCCACAGACCTTAGGGTCTGTTGAGAATAGCTGACACTGTGAATGTTAACTCTGCAAATGCCAAAGGCCCACAATACTTAAGACCCTAACTAAATAACAAGTAATGAGGAGACAATGTAATACTCCAAGCAAGGGGAAAAAATATCCAAACTGTATAGTATTAAACTAAAGAAAACAAACAGCAAAAATAAAACCCCCTACAACTAAAACGATTCTACATGAACTATATAGAAAAGGAAAAAACAAAACAGTAGTGCTAGTGATTTAACCCAGGGATTCACTCATCCTAGGCAAACATTCTACCACTGAATTACATCCTCAAACTTCCAAGGGGTTATGTATCACATTTGAGAGAAGAATTAGCTTTATTAGAACTGACCAAAACACTACATAAGGCTTTCAAGTTTGATTATACAAAATCCTGAGACTTCAAGTTTGCAAAACATTTGTCATATACCCACAACACAGGGGTGAAGATATTAAGAAAAATTTCTACAGTGGATACGAAGGTATTAATATTTTTATTATGTAGAGAGCTCATATGAATCTTAAGAAAAACTAAATGCTGCCAGTCTGTGGTGGCATGTGCCTGTAATCCCAGTACTTGGGAGGCTAAAACAGGTAGATCACAGGTTCAAGGCCAGCTTTGGCAACTCAACAACACCCTTAACACTTAGCAAAACTCTGGGAATAAAAAATGAAAAGGGGTGAAGCCGGGCGTGGTGGCGCACGCTTGTAATCCCAGCATTCGGGAGGCTGAGACCGGAGGATCCGGGTTCGCGGCCAGCCTCAGCTACCTAGTGAGGCCCTCTGCAACACAGTGAGACTCGGTTTCAAAATAAAGAATAAAAACTAGGGCTGGGGATATAGCACGGAGGTAGAATGCCCCTGAGTTCAATCCCCAGTACCACAAAAAAACAAAATCAAAAACAAAAATGAAAAGGGGTGTAGGCATAGCCCAGAAGTAGAATAGATTCAAATCCTTGCTACCAAACAAAAACAAAAAAATCAAAGAGAAAAACTAAATGCCTTGAGGGTAAATATGGAAAGAAAATTCACAAAAAGAATACAACAGAAAAATAGTCAACATCACTAGTAATATAAAAAACAATCCCTATGGCAAAAATAATTCTTATCTTTGAGTCAGGCAGCCACACCTGTAATCCCAGTACTTGAGAGGCCGAGACAGGTGGACCACAGGTTCAAGATCAGCCTCTGCAATTTAGCAAGACTCTCAGCAACCTAGGGAGACTTTTTCCAAAAAAAGTTTTAAATGGGCTAGGAGTATAGCTTGGAGGTAGAATGCCTCTGGGTCCAATCTCTAGTACCACAAAACAAAAACAAAATAATTCTTATCACCTGAGTTAGCGGAATGAAATAAAATTAAAAAGAGGATGTGGAAAAACCCACGCTCCACTAGTCATATCATATAACTCTTTTTTTAAAATTTTTTCTCGGTACTGGGAATTGAACCCAGGGGCATTCTACCTCCGAGCTATATCCTCAGCCCAATTTTTAAAAATTCTTTATTTTAAAACAGGGTCTCACTAAGTTGCAGAGGGCCTCACTAAGTAGCTGAGGCTGGCCATGAACTGGAATCCTCTGGTTTCAGCCTCCCAAATACTAGAATTACAAGCATGAGCCACCATGCCGGCCCTGAACCCGGATCCTCTGGTCTCAGCCTCCCAACTGCTGAAGCTGGCCTTTAATGGTGATCTTCCTGTCTCAACCTCCTAAGTAGCTGGGATTGCATGAGTGAGCCACAGTACCAGGCTGTTTTGGAAAGAATTCTGATAATATGTAGCAAAGCCATAAAATGCTGACACTGGTTAATTTCACAGTCTCTCTAAAAGATGGCATAGACACAGGGCATGGTGGTGCACACCCATAATCCCAGTATTTGAGAGGCTGAGACAGGAGGATCACAGGTTTGAAGCCGAGCCTCAGGAATTTAGTGTGGCTCTCAGCAATTTAGCAATACCATTTCCAAATAAAATAGGGCTGGGGGTATAGCTTGGAGGTAGAATGTCCCTGAATTCAATCCCCAGCACCACACACACACACACACACAAAGTGTGGGAGTAGAAAACTAGAGAACAAACCTTTATGCTGAGAGAAATTTTAAATATTTCACAACTACAACCTAAACATATATTTAAAAAAAAAAAAAAAAAAACAACAAACCCACCAGTGAAAATACTAGAATCCTTTTGATCTCAGTCATTAGATAAAACTCCTTTTGATTCTGTAAACAAATCTAAAAATTGATATAGAAATAACTCTGGGGTAAACAGTCTTAGATTATATACACAAGTGAATGACTACCTAAAACAGCAAACAAAATTATCGTGGGACAGCTAAGATTAACTTTCCAACAATAAGAGAGAGAATGGTTAAAGTAATAAGGTGAAATCAAGCGTGGTGGTAGTAATTCTAGCTACTAGGGAGGCTGAGGCAGGAAAATTGCCACGGTTGAGGCTAGCTAAAGCACCTTAATAAGAACCTGCTAAAAAATAAAAATAAAGCCGAGCCGGGCGTGGTGGCGCACGCTTGTAATCCCAGCATTCGGGAGGCTGAGACCAGAGGATCCGGGTTCGCGGCTAGCCTCAGCTACCTAGTGAGGTACTCCGCAACTTAGTGAGACTCGGTTTCAAAATAAAGAATAAGAAAAATAGGGCTGGGGATATAGCTCGGAGGTAGAATGCCCCTGAGTTCAATCCCCAGTACCGCAAAAAAAAAAAAAAAAAAAAAAA
>PVLC010024138.1:0-24975 GCA_004027655.1 Graphiurus murinus
TGAGCTCTGTACCTGGCACTTGGCGTTCTCCACCTCGGCTGTCAGCCTCTGGATGATGCGGTTCAGCTCGTTGATCTCCTCCCTGGTGCGGCGCAGGGTCTCTCCATGCCGGATCACCGTGGCCTTCATCTCCTCACACTGGGGGAGGCAGAGAGGCTCAGGAGGCTCAGGAGGGGCCATCCCACCCCTTCAGGGCACCGCTGATGGCTGTGCAGGTGTGCAGTGCTCAGCTTCTGTGATCTCACCTGGCAGCCCTGCCCTGCCACCCAGCCAGACAGCTGTGGGCCTTTCTACCCAATGCCCAGGGATCAGACCCCAGGCAGGTGTCCTGAGCCGCTCACCTTGGTGCGGTACCAGGCCTCAGCCTCAGCTCGGCTCCGGGTGGCAATGTCGTCATACTGAGCCTTGATCTCAGCAACGACACAGTCCATGTTCAGGTCGCGGCTGTTGTCCATCTTGACGATGACCGAGGTGTCTGAGATGTGGGCGTGGAGGACTCGGATCTCCTGCAGGAGGAGGAAGAATGGGAGGTTTTCTTTGTCTAAAACCCTACCGTTGACAGCACACCCTCTAAAGTCCTTCCCTTTCTTTGCTGCCTGCTTCCTCCAATGGCCTCACTGACCGAAGCCCATAGTTCAAGTCACAGTTTAACCCTGAGCCCTGGGCTTCCTCCAGGCTCCTCAGGCTGAGTGCGGGGCTGAGAGGAGGAGGTGGAGGGAGTCCATGTCTGAGGCCAGCTGCCTGATATCAGTCAGAGCAACCGACTTGATCCTTTGGGTCTAGGACCAGATTTTACCAACTTGTGATAATTGTCACCATAGTAACCAGGAGCACCAAAACTTATTCAGGGCACAGATGAGAGGTCACACCCTGCTTCTTCATCTTCAGACAGGAAACCTGCCTTGGGTCTCTCAACTGCTCCAAACTCCTCACCCCTTGCCTTGGGGCTCAGAAGCCAAAATGGTGACAAGTCCTTCCCAATGTCTATCTCACATCCTCCTTGCTGTGCCACTATTCTGTGCTCTCTCACCTCCTCGTACAGTCGTCTCAGGAAGTCTATCTCCTGGGTCAGCGCCTCTGCGTTGGCCTCCAGGTCCGACTTGTGCAGGTAGGCGCAGTCCACATCCTAAAGGGAAAGATGGGCCAAGAGTTTCACTGCATAGACAATCCAGGGCTCTCATTTTCCTGATGGGAGAGACACCCATCAGGCCAAGTAAACTCCCTGAGGACCCTCCCTGGGTGGGTGTCCCAGTGCCCACTATGCTATCACGGTGCAGGTGAAGCCCATTATATAGTTCATGAGCTCAAGAGCACATGTGGGGAGAAAGGGGACTCTAGGTTTCCAGGCACTTCCTCTGGGTCTGCTGGAATAATTCTTCCAGAACCTATTCCTTGCATCATCACCAAAACTTAGGATCTAGTGTGACACAGGTCATTTCTAGTGATACTGAGCACCTCTCTGCTCTGGATCTCACAGAGAAAAATCTAGGTCTGCGGTCAGAACGGGGATGGGGGTCAAGCCTGCCCTTTCCCAGCCAGCACGACTCAGAGCAAGACCCTCCACCTCCGTGCCTCTGTCCTGACGATCGCCCCTGCCTTCCTCACATTGAGGTGTTTGGAAGGAGAGTTGATGTGGTGGCATGCTGTGGAGTCATGGTTAAGAGATGGAGGGATAAGGTTACCGTTCACCCCAGCATTTCCCCACTGCTGCTGGCTCGAGGATGTGGCCTTTCCCTGGTATTGATGTGCTCTTTTGTGCATGCATATTTATTGAGTGCCCTCTCTGTGCTGGCACAGGGCTGAAGGAGGTGGGAAATCGGTGGCCTAGTGGCCAAGAATCTTGCCCTGCTTGAAGTTGGTGTCCTACTCAGATGTCAGGGGCTACCCAGGGAGCTTGTGAGCATTTGGGGCAAGGAACAGAAGTGAAGCTGGGCTTTGTAACTCGGGGTAGGGGGCTGCTAGCCTCTCAGTACTATGGAGTGTGCCCTGCTGTCTCTGTCTTTGGTTTTGATTTGGGGGGTACGTATGTAGGGGTCACTCACCTTCTTCAGGGTCACAAATTCATTCTCAGCAGTGGCCCTTAGTGCCACTTCCTCTTCATACCTGGGGACAAAAAACACAAGGCTCAGATTTGGGAAGAATACAAGAGAATGAAGACGCAGACAAACACATCCCAGGATTTAGACCTTTTGGAGGTGGTCATAGGATCAAAAAGTGTTGAATGAGTAGAGACTTTGTCTATCCCTGTCCTTTGGACACTCGAGCTGACCCATGTCACCCGAAGCTTTTCCTGTTTCAGGGGTTCCCATCGCTCTTGTGAGTCAGGGTGGGCGCTGTCAGAAGCGCATATTCAAAGGCCTTCTCTGTTTCTGGACTGTCACTCCTGGGTCAGGAGGGAGTGGAGTAGAAATCCTGTTTCCATTCTGGGGTTCCTTTCCCCTCTTCGTCTCTTTCTTACCACTTCTCCACTCAGGGTCTAACACAACACCTGGGACAGTGAGTACATGCTCAATGAATGTTTGACAAGTTGATGAGATAAATATATAATGATGAGATAGCTAAAGTAGCTCAGAATCTGTACAGTCTTTAAACTCCTAGCCCAGAAAAGAAATGCCTCTCCTGAAGCTTGTCACTGTTTTCTTCCTGGTGGGAAATTCCTCTTGTGGTCTTACCCAAATCTGTCCTGGTTTGACTTAATCCCATTTTTATTTCTCCAAACGCTCCTCCCCACTGGACTCACTTCTTCTTGTAGCCCTCCAGCACCTCCTGCACGTGGTTGAGCTCAGAGGCCAGCCTCCCGCTGTCGGCCTCCACGCACTCGGCCTCCCGCCTCAGCGTCTCGATGTAGCCCTCGAACAGCGGCTCCAGGTTGCTCTCGCAGCACTTGCGGTTCTGGTAGAACTGCCACTTGGTCTCCAGCAGCTTGTTCTGCTGCTCCAGGAAGCGCACCTGGGTGGGAGAGGGAGAAAAGTCCGTGGGAGGTCTGAACAGGCCTGTTGGAGTGTGGAGTATGACCCAAGGTGGCCTATGCTCATATGTTGGACACTATGTCATACACTTCTGGAGGCCGGGTAGGCAATGTAGATGGGGAAGGTTTTGGCAAACAGGGAAGATGAGGCTGCCATTCTTCACTGGATGTCATTCAAACTGGGGAGATACAATGGCAGTGATACGCTGTGCTGGCCAGGAAGTGTCAGCAAATAAAATGAGGCCCCTTGGTCTCTAGTTTTCCACTTCTCCACTTGTGCTGGAGTCAAGATATCTCCTGCATTATAGCCTTGGAACCCTTTCCATCCAACTCTATGAATGTAGTTGGGAATTCCCAGGTTGCAACTTCTAGAAGTGGGGAACAGAGACTGTTGATACTGTATGGGATAATTTTGGGTGGTATTAGCTGATAGGGTCTGCCTTTTCAAAGTCATGGGCAGCTCACACACTACACTGAACCCAGGCTTGATGGGAAGGATGCTGGGTGGAGAGGGTGGGCTACTAACTGGTGTCACACAGTGGATCAGAGGGGGACGGAGGTGTGGAGCTCAGGCTAGGCCGGGGCCCTTTCCACACTCCACTCCTTGGTCACCTTTCCAGGGTGCTACCTGCAGAGGTGGGCCAGTCTTTGCTGGAGGGAAATGGGGGCAGCTGGGGCTCCAAGCGTTGGATCCTCCAGCTCCAGGAGTCTGGGGAGCTGGAAAGAGGCTGGGCCTGGAATCCTGCTCTGGATCCTCTGTCTGCCGGTAGGCCCTGCCCCATTCCCGCCACCATTCTCTTCTGCATACACTCAAAGGCAGCAATCCTCAAATATCAACCCTTTGCAGGCAGACCAGAATTCTGCTATCCCCTTATGCTATTTTATGCGTGTGAAGCCTATAAACATATCCACTCAATGAATCTGTAAATAGCTTTGCTTAACATTTACACTTACACTTGAACTTACCATAGCTGCAAAACCAGTATTGCTAGGCACATGTAAGGAGCTCACAAAACATTTAAAGTCTAGCCGGAACTATTATCCTAGACAGCTCTGACCCACCCACCCCCAAACCAACTTTTCCCTCTATGAAAAGCAGGAGGGAAGCAAGAATTAGATGTCAAAGACATTAGACTCCAATTGAGATTTTTGCCAGCTATTTTAAGGAAGAAAACAGAAAGGACATGAATTTTTTCATCAGATGTTTCAATATGACTTAATACCAGGGGTCTGTATTACCTAAATCACATAAAGCAGCGGTTCCACACGTCTAAAAAGACTGTCCTGGGGATATCCGACTCCTTCCTGAATGTCCAGGCTCAGGAAGGGTGCGATGGGGGACACCCACCTTGTCGATGAAGGCAGCGAACCTGCTGTTGAGGCACTTGATCTGCTCCTTCTCCTCATGCTTCACGCACTGCGCGTTGGGGTCGATGTCCAGGTTGAGGGGCGCCAGCAGGCTCTCGTTGACGGACACAGTGGTGATGCAGGGTGGGCTGGGCCCGCACACGCCACCGGAGCGATAGCCGAAGCTGCGTCCACAGGAGCCGGAGCGGAAGGCCCCGCAGACGCTGCGGCTGCCGAAGCCCCCATTGGCGATGCCGCGGTAGCAGGAGATGCCGCGGTAAGGGGCGGCGGTGATGCAGCAGCGGCCGGGCCGGGGCCCGCAGGCGGAGGCGCAGCTGAAGGCACGAACGCCGCAGGGGCCACCGACGCGGGAGAAGCAGGACATGGTGTAGCTTCGGCAGGGGCAGGGGCAGACTGGACCCTGAAGCCCGCGCTTGCCTTATATGGCGGCCCTTGGACCCCGGGAGGGAGTTCGCCGCCCAGGCATTTACGAGCTTGGAGGGCTCGGCCCTCGCACCTCGCAGAACCGGGAATCAAAGCGGGCCGGGCCGCCTGGCAGCCCCCATAAAACGGCGTTCGCCTCCGCCCGTACTTTATGGGGCCGGGAAGCGCCAGGTCAGCTCCGCCGCCCGTGCTCCGTGGGCACCGCGGGCGGAACCCTTCTGCCTCTCCGCTGGGACTCGGCCCGAGTAGCTCTGGATTATTGGCTCCATCCCTGGGCAGGGCGGCTGGGCATACCCGGTCCCCACTCGGATCTCAGCCCTGGGTGCGCCCCCGCCTTGCGGAATGGCAAACCTTGACTTCGGTGATCTGCACACTGCCGCATAGCACGTGTGGAGGCCAGTGTGTGTGTGTGTGTGTGTGTGTGTGTGTGTGTGTGTGTGTGTGTGTGTTGAGGGGGCGGGGTCTCTGAAGTCAGGGGCAAGTTCACAGCGTGACCTTGGATAAGCGAATAACCTTCCTGGGCCTCAGTTTTCTCACAGGCAAAGTAGGGATAATAATAAAAGAGCTATGGGGAGGAACTAATGAGATAATGGACCAGAAAGCATCCAGGGCCCTCCCTAGCATTAGGAGAGCTCCATAAATGTTTGCTTATTTATTTGTTCTATTTATTCTACTATTATTAATTTGTCATTCCACCTGTGTCCCTTTGGGCAAAATCTTTCTCCTCTATCTTTTTCAGAACGCTGCTCATATCTCCTCTCCTGGTAAGTGTCCCCCTCACCCCAGGAAATCGCTTCCTATTCTCTTCTCTGTTCATCTTGGGGAGGGGAAGGGAATTGTATTTATGGAGTGCCAATGATGTGTGGATCAGGGATTTCTGATACATTATTTCTTCAACCCCCAGGGCACCCTTCCAAGGCTGGTATTATTGTACCATTTACCTATTAGGAAGGTGCCCTTAGAGTGGTGGGATGAGTTAGGGTCTTACATGGAAGTCTTCATAGGGGAGTGGAGTCAGGGTCAGGGGTGACACCCCAGCACTCCACACTGGCCTCTCCCAGGGTTCAATCTCTGGGGGCTGAGCCAGGGCTGAGTTCTTGGTGGCAGAAGCATGAGATGGGCCTTCTCAATTGATGCTGGTCACGGCCACCAACTCCAGAAGGGCATAACCTGTCATAAAGAGGTTAATTTTATACCCAGTTATTGGCAGAGGAAACCAGAGTGTGTGTGCTCGGCATTAAAGAAAGGCATGCAAGTCACCCGAGCTTCCTCTGCTTTAAAGATGGGTTGTTATTGTGCATACGGCAATTAAATCCTGGAATTAACTCATAGGTCATCAAGGCCAGCCTGGCTCTGGGCTGCCTGGCACCTCATTTCCAAGGAGTGTCCTGTCATCCCCTTTGCTGTCTTGTCCACCTTTTCATGGGCTTGGATTTTTTTGGTCCGGCCTTGGTCTGCTTTGTGGCAGTTTAGGCCCCAAAGTAGTTCCCTGTGGAAGAAGGAGCCCAACTCCACAGTGCCATGTTCCTCCATTCCCAGCTGCAGTAAGGGTTGCCCGCTGTGTGCCTGTGTGACTAATGCTTTCCTGCAAGGTTATGTGTTCCTATCCCAATTTTCTTTTGTGGGTAGTAGTATTGGGGATATCTTCCTTGGGGTTTACCCCTCAAATGGATTTACCTTGGAGCATGAGGGATTTAAGTCAGACTTATGGAGACGCTGTGTGAGTCTTGCTTGGACTCTGTCTGGGATTAGGTGAGTGGATGGAGCAGACCGTATGTGCTTTCACAATCAAGAAGGATGTTAGTAATCAGTCTTTGTCCACACAGCTGGTTAAGTACATTTGAATCCAGAAAGATGGGAGAGCTGGGGGCCCAGTCGGCCTGCTAAGAACACAACCTAAGGAGACAGAAGTCAAAGGTTTGACATCTAGACCACAGGCGTCCCCCAAAATGTTAGCACTAGTCGCTGACCCACTCTCAGGGAAATATGCTCCCTGGCAGCCCCCTTACTATTCCTGGGTCTTAGGGATGAGAATTGGGCTGAAGTATGAGAACTCTCAGATACAATCAAGGGTGGACTTCTGCATAGAGAGGGTTGGTGATCACAGGTGCTTGGAATAGGAGGGCTTCTCCATTCTCAGCCAGATCTTCTAGAAATCAGCCCTCTACCCCTTTTATTTCTTTTTTTTTTTTTTTGCGGTACTGGGGATTGAACTCAGGGGCATTCTACCTCCGAGCTACATCCCCAGCCCTATTTTTTATTCTTTATTTTGAAACTGGGTCTCACTAAGTTGCGGAGTGCCTCACTAGGTAGCTGAGGCTGGCCGCGAACCCTGATCCTCCGGTCTCCACCTCCCGAATGCTGGGATTACAAGCGTGCGCCACCACGCCCGGCTCTACCCCTTTTATTTCTAGCACACCATTCTGTGGATGGAAAGCTAATGTACTGGCTTGGTCATCATGGCTCTTCTTACCCCCAGTGGGTCCCAGGAGCCAATTTGGCACCCCACAAGGACCAGGCTCGAAGCATGGAGGTGGCAACCATGCTCCCCAGGCAGGGCCAAGGTGCACACAGGAGCTTCGTCCACAGCTGCAGGGCTCTGGCCGTAATGGAGATACACCATGCTGTGGGGACTTCTGTCTCCAAGGGCTTGGGGCTGAGGTAGGAGGAGGCAGGGTCTTTAAAGGAGATGACACTTTGGTTGGACCTGCAGAATGTGAAGAACTGGAAATGCCAAGATGAGGGACAGAGGAGGATTCAGGCTGAAGGAATGGTGTAAGCAAAGACGCCAAGTGAGGGAAGCCAGAGCATGTTCCAGGAATGACAGGCAGCCCTCCATGTCTGAATAATAGGGAATGGATGAGGGCGGAGGGACGTGTTCAGAGGCTGGGTGGGTTGTGCTTAGAGTGTCATACTTGGCTTGGAGAGGACCGTGTCTACAGGGATGTAAGAGAATGGGACATGGGGATAGTAGATGGGTGTGTGTGTGTGTGTGTGTGTGTGTGTGTGTGTGTGTGTGTGTGTGTGTTTACTTCTCATAACTTCATTATGAAATATCTTAAACATCAGTGTGCTCATTTTGAAACTACATTTCTCACTTGTCCATTGTATAGCGGTCAAAGTGTCTCTGGAATCAGATACACCTCAGCTCTGCCACTTACAGTCTGGGTGAAAGCATACATTTAACTTCTCTGAGCCTCAGTTTCCCTAGTATCTAGAAATGAGATAATAAAACTTGCCCAGGCGCACTGTGAAGATAAAGTGAGATGCGCACGTCAAGTGTCAGCTCAATGCCTGGTCACCATCCAGAGCCCTCCATGGCCTGGCCTGCTCTTCCATGTCTGGGGGCCATGGCCTCCTGCACACAGATTCTCTCCTGGCTGGGGAGCCCTAATGCTACCCCTCATTTCAGTCTCTGGTGGGCCAGTCACAGAGCTTACGGGGCAGCTCCCCAGATAACAGAGACCAGCTGGAGAGTGTGGCCTTGTGCTTTGGGTCAAACTGAGGAAGAGATTGTGTGGTGTGGGGTAATAAATCTTGAAGGCATATTGGAAGGGATGGAGGTAGCAGGGCTTAGGGACCCAGATATTTGGAACCCTCAAAATCAGTTGCTCATCCACACTCCTAAGTTCGAGGGCCCTGCAGCCAGAAGAGCTGAACAAAGAGCTGTTCTGGTTCTGTGGCTGACCTTTCCACATTTCAGTAGGAACAGACACGTCCCCGCTGGACATGCAGGGGGCCACGTGTCTCAGGTTGCCTTCAGGACTTAACACTGGGGCTGCCTGGGGAGCCCCAGGAAGGCTCTTTCTCTCAAGCTGCCAGGATGCACCTCCGGAGTGAGGATTCCTTGGATATAGCTCAGTCAAAACCGAAAGACTGTGAGGTTATGAGTCTGGCAGGCAACCTGAAAGGAAGCATCCTGACCCAGCCTCCCCTTCCCTTCCTTAATTGCTTCGCATAGTGCCCAGTCTATGAGACCTGCTGACTTTGACTGCTTGGGCACCCATGAGCCCTCGGCTGAGCAGGAAGTGCAGCCAAGATTTCAGAATCGCCTGAGTGTGGGATTATGCAAGGCCCCATCTTGATGATGTTACTTACCCTAGGAGAGAGGAGAAATGATTCTAATTTCCCAAGTCCATAAAGGTGACAAAATGGCCACTCTGCAAGGTGAGGCAGACAGACCCTGGGGCCTGGCTTTATTAAAGGGGCTGGCAGTGAGGGAGAAGTCAGAATCCTTTTCTTCCTCTTCTGGCTCCATCCTCTTCAGTGTGAGTCGCCATGACTTGTGGATTGTTTTGCCCAAGCTCCCATAGTGGAGCATGCAAGTCCTGTTCCTGGAGGACCACTCAGAGACAGGGTTTTGGTTGAACCTTTAGCTGTGCTTTGGCCTGCAGGTGGCCCCCTATCATGGCTTCTACTACTACTACTGCTTCCCTGGGGTGGGAGTGGGGTGGCTTCATCAGCCTCAGGGGCTTCAGGCCTTGCACACTGGCTTCAGTCACTGCTCTGACAGTGCATGCAGTCCCAGCACCCCCTGTATCCCCACCATGCCAGTCAGTGAGTGCCTGCTCATGCAGGTGCAGTTAACCTGGGAGAGCCACCCCAACATGCAATGTATGGAGAAGTGGGTGTCTGGGTTGCATCCCTCCTGAGCCTTCACTCCCTGGGCTGAGTACTGAAGGGGCGGTTAGGGACAGGAGAGATTTGATCCAAAGAAACTCTCAGTCTGATGGAGGAGCTGAAGACATGCAGGG
Source organism: Graphiurus murinus (assembly GCA_004027655.1). Classification (NCBI taxonomy): domain Eukaryota; kingdom Metazoa; phylum Chordata; class Mammalia; order Rodentia; family Gliridae; genus Graphiurus; species Graphiurus murinus. Next base: position 9,514 of record PVLC010024138.1, read on the forward strand.
CACAGACAGACCCAGAGAAATGAGAACAGGGCAGGGGCTTATCCCTGACAGTCATGGGGAAGGACTTCTCAACTTGGTCACGAGACACTTGGACTAATCCTTGAGCCATTTTGAGTGACAGAGGCTCTGGGGTGTGCATCAGAAGGTGGTGAAGGGAAAGGCTGCTGTAGAAGTTGGGGAGACAGACTTTCTAGGACACTGGGATGATGGGTGACTCTTCCTCTGGGGTGGCAGGTACACTTCCTGGAGCAGCAGAGCAAGCTGCTGGAGACCAATTGGCAGTTCTACCAGAACTGCAAGTGCTGTGAGAATAACCTGGAGCCGCTGTTTGAGGGCTGCATCGAGACCTTGAGGCAGGAGGCCGAGTATATGGAGGCTGACAGTGGGAGGCTGGCCTCGGAGCTCAACCATGTGCACAAGGGCTCCATGAAGAAGTAGGGAAGGTCTACTTCCCTAAGAAGGGGTATATGATATGACAACTAGGAAGTAGCCAGACACATTGGCCTTAGAAACTTCTTCCTTCATCAGCCTCCTTTTGTGTCCAGTGAAAGAAGACAAAAGGAGAGCAGAGAAGTGGAAATAGTAGCTTAGAATCCCCCCGTTTAATTATGAACTTATCAATATAGGGGCCATATGTCCATCCCTCTGTCACCCACCCATTTATGTGTCTATCTATCTATCTATCTATCTATCTATCCATCATCCATCCATCCATTATCAATCCATTCATCCATCCATCCATCATCCATCCATCCATCCATCCATCCATTATCCATCCATCCATCATCCATCCATCCATCCATCCATCCATTATCCATCCATCCATTATCCATCCATCCATCATCCATCCATTATCCATCCATCCATCATCCATCCATCCATCATCCATCCATCCATTATCCATCCATCCACCATCCATCCATCCATCATCCATCCATCCATCCATCTATCATCCATCCATCCATCCATCCATCTATCCATCCATCCATCATCCATCCATCCATTACACCTCTTTCGGTACTCACTCTGTTCATTATTGTGCTAGGTACTTGGGATATGAAGATAACTCACACGACCCCTGTCCTGTGGTTCACACCCACTCCTTCCTGTTGCTGATTCCAGTTTCCTTGATCTAAATTCAGGCAAGTTACTTTGTTAACTTATTATGTTAAAACAATAACAAGACCAAGATCTTTAAAATGAGTAATGTCTATTAAAGTTAGAGGGTATTAAAATACCATTGGTGCTGTGAATGGGGGATGTTTCAGGCACGGGGGAGGAAGATTTATGAGAGAAGGTTTCAGATATCCTCAAGGAGATATGTGACAGGTCAGGTCTGTTATTAGCCAAATCACTAAGTAATTTCCCTTATTCTAAATCTCTTTCTCTTCTGCAGGTACAAAGAGGAGGCGGCTCTGAGTACCACCACAGGGGATGAGCTGATTGGAATCAAGCAGGTGAGTAGGTGTGCATGTGCACCAGCAGCCTGGGGTTCTGGCAGGCCCCAGCCATGAAAGGGCATTTCCCCCCTCACATCTCAGTAGGTCCACAGGGCAGGAATTCTCTGAATATACCTATATAGAGAGGCCCAGGAGATGGACGAACTCTTGAAGGTCACATGCAAAATCTTGCTGGAATTGGAGAGAGGGATTAATTCTCTGTCCCTCCAGTTTCTGGACCCATATCTATGATCTGCTTTGCAGGGATAGGAATGAGATTGGGGGAGAGTAGTCCCCTGGAAAACCTCTGCTATAGCAGGGCCTTGCTGAGTGTCTGTGTTCCCAGGAGGTGAACTGTGCCTATGAGTGCAAGGGAGCCCTGCAGGCCAGTGCCCATGGCCTGGTGGAGATCATCAACTTCCTGAGCACCTTGTATGAGGAGGGGAGCACTTAGTAGGGAAATATTTGTCACCCTGCTCCTCTCTCTGTCCAGGTCAGCCTGTGTACAAAGGAAACAGAAGTCTGGTGGTCTCAGGGGCTTTGGTGGTTCTGCACATGCGTGTATGTGTGTGTGTGTGTGTGTGTGTGTGTGTGTGTGTGTGTGTGTATGGGTGTGTGTGTGTGTGTGTGTGTGTGTGTGTATGTGTGTAGGCCATAGATATGCAGTGGGATGCTGTGTTGGTGGCGCCCTCTTAGTTGTGTAGCGTCCAATTTGTGGGGCTGTCCATGGTGGACCCTGGCATCTCAAGTCTCCTGAGCCTCTCTGCATCCTGCAGTGTGAGAAGATGAAGGCCATGGTAATCTGGCATGGGGAAACTGGATTGTTCAAGATTACATATTCCAGCAATTGGTTGGAGAGGCTCTCTGGAGCTGAATTCTTGGGGTGGTGAGAGATCCTATCCATCCTGCATTTCAGCCATGCTTCTCAGAGGGGCCAGGGAGAGCATACCCCTTGTGCTGTGGGGGGCATTGTTGGGAGATGCTGGAAGTTTGGGGATGCTGGAACCCTGATCTTCTCTCCCCAACTTTCTGGGAGGGGCCTGGGTGGCTGGGTGCAGAGCTGGTGACCATGTGATTTCTGAGATCATTGTCAGAAATTAATGCCTAGGGCTAATGCTGGTCTTTTAGGCACTAGGCTGTGTAAGGGCATCAGTGTGGTGAGTATCTGTGAGTAATTCTGGCCCTGAAGGAAGACACTGAAATTAGAGGGCAAGAAGAACTTTTTTTTTTTTTTAATAATCTCTGAGGATGGTTCCATCCATGCACAAACAGGTGCAGAGAAGGAGCTGGTTGCTAGGTCTTGAGTAGAATAATTCCTCACTTCAGACCCATCAGAGTTTCAATCTTACTTTATTTGTCATAGGAAGATCTAATTATCTCCCTACCTCAACATCTTTGTTCACATTCAAAGTGTCAAGACATTTTTCTGGATTAAAACAGGTGTTTCAACAGCATGGTTGTCACCTGGGGAGGTCGTCCTAAAATCAGTTACAAAATAGGTTATGAAAAGAGTGAGACTAAACCAGATGAACTTCCTGCCCCTGGGACACATCACAGGGATGCCTGTTGTCTTTATCCCTGCACACAGAGATGAGCAGGAGACAGCTTCTTGGGTGCTCTTGGAGGTAGCACGGGAGCTCTGATTGGATGGGGTTGTTTGGGACCAGCTCCCCATCCCCTGCCCAAGGTTTGAACTTATCATTGTCCCTGTGCAGGCATGAGTAGCTCCCAGGGTGGAGTTCTTGGTGAGGACCTCTTGGCCACCAGTGCCTGTGGCATCAGCTCCTGTGGGATGGGACCCTGTGGCTGCTAAGTTAGCAGAGATAAGATGAAAAAGACAAGCAAACGATTGACCTAAAATCCATGGGATGGGGAGGAGCAGGGATGACTGGTACTGGGATCAGCTTGGGTACTGGTAAGCACACAAGGATTTGTTTTTATTATTGTTGATATCTAACTCATTAAAGGTATGCTCTAGGTGCTCTTTGCATGAATGAGAAACTTATAAAACAAAAGGAGAATGCTAGTGGCAGCCTTTGCTCTCTGGTCTCTGCTCACTCCTCTAGTTTGGAGTAAAAGCTGCATTCTGGAAACTGGCATCCCCAGCCCAGTTATTCATCCTCCTGTCCATCTTCTACACTACTACCAGACTGGCCTTTCTAAATGACATCCTGCATCAGCCTGCGCTCCTGCTCAGACACCTCTGTGACTCCCCATTGACTACTCCATAAATGTACACATTTCCCCTTACCTGAAATAGCCGTCACCCTCTTCCACTCTCTCACTCCAGCCCAGGGCTTCCATTTTCCTATCTGGGTGATGGTATGACCTCTTTTTATCTCTGTATCTGAGACCTGCAGGTCAGAACTCTGTGACTGTAATAAGGTGAGGTCACAAAAGCCCCCAGGAAGGAGAGGCCTTAGGGGCGAGAATTCTGGAAGTTCTTTTGGCTGGAGCTGGGCTTTGGTGCTCAAGAGAGGATTGGAGGAGACCACAACTCCTTCCACCATGGTGAGGCTTGTCCACACAACTCACTCATCACATGGGGACGAGGGGGCTTGGAATCCACCCAGATCTGTAAGACCAAGTTTGTCAGTGGTGTCTACAACTTTTGGGAGTGGGAGGGGACATAGCAGAAGTTTGTGAGAGATGATGTTTTACAGTCTGTTTCTATCTGATCCTACAAACTCCATCAGCCTTGGAAAGAAATTTGCACTGGGCTGGTTTCAATAGTTCCCACTGTCTGGGTTGAGGAGTATGAATCCTATTACCTGTCCTTAAGGCATAGAGCAAAGAGTCTGGTTTAAAATAAAGCCTGGCTCAGCATTGACTGGCAGGGTCCCTCACTCCCTTCTGGGTCCTTACTTTTGTGTACAGGGTAGATGGAATGAGTACCTGCTCACCCAGGGAAAGAAAACAGAGTCACATCCACCTGACCTGATTCTCAGGTGGCTGTGAGGCCCCTGTGAGATTGTGGCAGTAAAATATTTGGAAAAGAGTCAGGCACTGTGCAAGCGTCACTGTGCCCAGGCTGTTTATGTGTGGTACTTGGAGGCAAAAGGTCCACTGACTTTATCCCTAGTAGACAGCACTTCATAGTGCTTTTGGTTTGGTTGGTATCAGGATCCCTGTCACTGGGTTCTGATTAATAGCAGCCATCAAGTTATGGGGATTTCTTCAGATTCTTAGATTTTAAAGAATTATTTTAAAAATTAGGAATCATTGCTGAATTTTATCAAATGCTTTTCTGTATTAATTTCAATAGTCAAATGTGGTACATTGCAAGAATCAATTTCCTAGTGTTTTGCTATTCCTGGGATCAATCCTGTGTGGTCTCATTGCTAAAGCTTACTTCCACCTGCTGCCTCGTTTGTTGCCCGTGCAGTGTTGCCCTTGTGGCATTTCCAGACCTGGCCACAGAACGCATTGCATTCCTCAAACAACCTTCGAGCATGGGGAAGATGGTCATCCTCGTTTCAGATGGGAGCATGGATGTCTAGAGGAGCGAGGTGGTCTTCTTCCCCTCTCCCTCCCTGACCCCTTACCCTCCTCTGCTGCCCATCCCCAGTGTGAGGAGGTGAAGGCTGAGGTGCAGAAACATGCTCAGAGCCCAAGGCACAGCAAGGAGGAGCTGAACAGGCTTAACCAGGCCATCCAGAAGCTGGCTGTGGAGGGGGATGGCGCGAAGAGCCAGGTGAGGCCTGAGGATGGGTGGCAGAGTGGTGATGGGGGGAGGTCCCCTCCCCTATATTTTGAATAGAAATTCTCTGGAGTTTGTTTTTTTGTGAATGAGTGAGTAAATGGGAGAATGGCTGTATGTAGGGGTGCGCGCGTGTGTGTGTGTGTATGTATAGATGTGTGTGTATATACATACATATATATCATGCTTACCTTTAGGTAATTAACATGTAGTAAATACGTATGGCTATATATGCTTGTTTTCTATATTGTTATTTTTGTACTTGTATGTATATTTTAATATACTTTTTTTGGGGTGGTGTTGGCATTTTGAGCCCACCTTCAGAAATTGTAAGATTTCATGTAGAATCCCAGCTTTCTGGGTTCTCTTTAAAACATGAGATCTGGCCATGTGAAACCCTGGCCCCCACATGGTGACATCTGTCTGGAGTAGAAAGGCCTGTATCTTCTTCTCACAGGGTACAAACTCCCTGGTGTTCCCAGTCCCCACCACTCCCACTTGCATTCTTTGGCACCTAGGCAGAAGGTTCTTTGCCATTTGTCCACCATCCTGGCTGCACTTTATTATCCTTATAGAAGAGAAAAGGTGCGGAGCCCATTTTACTTCTAGAGAAATAAAATTCTGGAAGCTTAAAGGAGGTCCTGGTGACTTCAGGAAATGGGAGAGCAAGTATTTCTCTGTGGAACTGGGTCCTATTGGTATCCGTTTGGCATTAGGCCTTCACCCTTTGATGCTTCCAGCCAGGTGGCCCTGCAGGCATCCGTGCTGTGACTCAGCCTTTAGGCCATAGAGAGGAGAGAATCCCTACCATACTTCCTTTCTCCCACTCTCTTCTCCCTAGTAGTCCTTTCTGTCAAGCCCCTTGCTTCTGTCCCTTCCTCTTTCGGGGAAGAACTGCTTCTCCTGGTCTTGCCTTACTTTCTCCAGAGGCAAGTGTCTCAGGCTTCAGGGACATTCAAGGTGGGGGGTGTCCCTTGTGCAGGCACTGATGACTTTGAAGAGAGGTGGGCTGAGGCATGGTGGGTGGGTGGTCGTGGTTCAGTTTCCCACCAACTGTAGCCTACTCCCCAAGCAGTAGGCCTGCCTCACCAAGGTGAGTGTTTGTTATTATTATTTTTTTCCCTACACTCTAGTATTCTATGGGGAGGAAATTCTTTCTGTTGCTTTTTCTCATGAAACACTAACCACAGTGTTCCATGCTGAGGAGCATGGTGCTGCTTCCTGGCTCTTGGCTCCTAGGAGGAGTGTCATCTCACTAGATTGCAAAGGGCTTTCTCTTAGTCATCTCAAATGGCTAGCCCCAGATCTCCATCCTGAGTGTAGAGGGGTGGGCGGGTTCTTTGCACCCTGTAGTCTAGACATACAAACACAACTTTTGGAACAGGCCTGCTCGCTCCTCATGCCATGGATGAGCTCCAGTCCCTCCAGCCTCTGAGAAAGGTCTGGATCCTTGAGGGATGTCTTTCCTTGGTCTTCCTTTCATTCTCAGCCCTGTGAACTAGAGAGAGCCAAGGACACGGCAGCCCTGCAGGAAGAGCGTACCTCTGGTGATGCTAAGGGCAAGCTGGCCTGGCTGGAGGCCGCCTTGCAGCAGGCCAAGCAGGACATTGCACAGCAGCTGCGGGAGTACCAGGAGCTCATGATCATCAAGCTGGGCCTGGACTTTGAGATCGCCACCTACAGAAAGCTGCTGGAGGGCCAGGAGAGCAAGTGAGGGCTGGGAAGTGCTTCTGATGGCTGTGGGGGAGGAGGGCACAGGAAGAGCAGCCACCAACCCCCTTGCTGTTTGTGGGAAGGGTGGGAGAGATCAGCTGGGTGGCCAAGGGTTCATCTTCCTGGAGCCAATTTTTTCCCACCAACTTATAGCCCTTTGAACAAAAAGAGCCAACGAGCTAATGAGTACTCCTGGCATCTGGGATGAGCAATCCATTGAGTCAGTGACCCCCAGGTCAGAAAGCAGGGGCTAGTATGTTCATCATCAGGACAGTTGCAAAGACTGAGGCCCAGCCAGTGGGAAAAATGTCCCTAGTGTAAAGCCCCTTCTCAGCTCTGCCCATTTCCCCCAGGCTGGGGACCCAGAGTTAAAGGAGCAGGTAGAGTTGTCACTGTACACAGCACTAGGAAATCAGTTGTTCCCAGTGTACCTGGGTATACCAGACAGAGGGGAAGAAAGGGCTGGGGGCTCCCACCATGCAGCAGCCATATTGCATTGATTATCAACTCTTACCCAGCCCCCCAAAAGCCTGGGAGGGAGGTACTATTATCCCCACGTGACGGGGGTGGGGAAACTGAGTCTCAGAGTGGGTACATGACAACCTTAAGGACACTCAAGTAGAAAGTGACAGAGTAAGGCTTGAATAATATTCTTCAGATCATTGAGCTGTCTCCTCTGGTTTCCTTTAAAAATTTAAAATGCCCCCTCTCGGCCTCACCTGCCAAGATCTAGGTAAGGCCAGTGGAAGGGGACAGCTTTTGTTTTCTCCTCTGGGAAGTCATCAGTCAAAGTGAGTTATTTACATTAAGGCAGGAGGATCAAGTTTGAGGTTCTGGAAGGAGTTTTGATTTAAAGGACTGTAGGGATCAGAGAACCAAGGGGATAGCAGGATGGAAGGCTCTCTCCCCTGTCTGGGGAGGCTCTGTCTGTCTGTCTTGGAGAACAGGGAATATCAAACCTAGCAGGTTCACTTACTTGCTTCCTTCTCCCCACAGGCTTGGTCTGGAATTTGGGCCAGGGAGTGTGCGTAAGTAATAGGCATAGTTCTTATCCCCCGATTTGTGTGTATCCCCTCCCCCTAGAGGGAAGAAGGTGTATTTCTGTCCTTGCCTCTATGACTGCTTTCTCCCTGCAGCTTGCTTTTGTTGGGGGCTCTTTCTGTGTCGGGGATAATTCTGTGCTTTTGGGGGAAGGTCTGTGCACAATTCCTTGGAGGCAGTATGCACGTGTTACGGTGGGGAGGGTCTGGGGATCTGTGTCCTGAAGAAGAGGGATTTGCGGCGGTCTTCTGGGCGGCGGTGGTTACCGGGCAGGGAAGTGGGCTTCCCTCTGTCCCACACCGCTCTCCGCCCAGCCTTGGGCAGCGCTGCGGCAGGGCCCTCCTCGGCTTTGGCCTCCGGCCCTACCCACCTGCGGGAGACTCCAGCCGGCTCCGGCGCCCTGCACGCGAGCGCCCCCGGCGGCGGCTGCGAGCTCTGCGGCTGCGCGGGCTGTGTCGGGGGCTTGGGCTCCAGCAGCTCCCGAGGATGCTGACCGCTTCTTGCCTGCTCCGGAGAAGACCAGGAACCCCAGCTTCTGCCCCAAGACTTGGTCCCCCGGTCTCAGATGCCCTTTGCCACGGATCCGGCCCTCACCTCACCTCTCCTTCATGTTCTTTGCTCCGGAGCATAATGTCTTGGAGCCGTAGCCTACAGAACTGTGACAGATATGTCTCCCAGTGCAGCTAGCCTGGTGGCTGGGGCCATGGGGTAGGCCTGGCCTGCGGCTTACCTGGACCCAGCACCCTGCTGCCCTGTGCTTCTCCCATTCCTCTTTTTCAGGGAATCCTCCTTTGCAATAAAAAGTTCTGCAGTGACTGAGCTGCCTGGCTGTTTGAACCTGCATTCCCATAGCTAAGACCGAGTTGATCCCACTTTCAAGAGGGAGGCAGGGACACCAGGAAGCAACTTCCCCATTGGGTGTGTGGGCCCACATGACTGAAGCTTTTGGTGACCTGCAGAACTACTAGGACTTTTAGGATGGTGAGGGCAAGTCAGAGGGCCCTGGGAATGGGAGAAGGGCTAATTCACAAGAGGGTCTAACCTGGGCTTCACAGGCAGCTCTCTGGGCAGAGGGGCTGAGAAGGCCATGGATTCATCCTTTCCTTTTTGCTTGCTACAAATACTTCTTAAATGGCCTCCCAGGGTCTTACATAGTGTTCTGGCACTGGGCACACAAGGGTGAGCAAGGCAGTCTAGCTTTCTGGAGGTGACTTCCTATGTGGAGAGACAGGCCATAAATATGGAAACAGATCAGAAAGAGAGGTGGGTGGGATGGAGTGAGGGCTGGCACCTGAGAACAGGCTCTGGAAAGATGGGGGCTGGGGGTGCTGAATACAGCTGGGCAGCCTAGGCCTGGGTTCAGCTTAGCAAGTGACCTTGATGGTGGGCAGGGACATTCCTTGCTGTAGGAAAGCATGGGCACTTTTACCTCCAGATCTAAGCGGTAGCCTGATCTGAGTTTACACAAGGCAACTGGACTTTGGGGGCAGAAGACAGGAGAGTTTGGGGGTAGGGTAGTCAGAACAAGGCTGAGCTTCTGGGCTTTTTCGTAAATACCACACAGGCTAGAGAGAGCAGCTTCTGCTTAGGGAGCTCACATTCTTTTCTGTTGCACAAAGGATTACATCATCCATGTGTCTTGGGAACAATAGTTCCTGCTTTCTATGTCCCTGGGTGGGGCTAAGGTGCGTCATTAGTCAGAGGCCCTGACTTTACCTTTTAAGGTACTGTAGTGGTAGGGAGTCTGCTGGGTTTTCCTGCTTCCCTGCCTGGAGAACAGGTCTCCAAAAGGCCCCCTTCCTAGGTAAACAGAACTGTCTCATACAAAAGGAATGGGGCCGAAACTTGGCTAGCAGGAGGCCACCCACCAGAGGGGTAAGATACATGGTCCCCCTGGGCTCACATCAACGACATTTGATTGGCACTGGTGTATGCCAATAGTATAAATATTCCTACTGATGCTCCCAGTGAAGACCAGCTGCCTGATATGAGTCCAGCTCCTTGCATTTTTCGAGGAAGTAATGAGATTCTGATTTTCAAGGCCAGTTTTTCCAGTTCCTGCTGCATTAAGCATGTCAATGAAGGAATTCTGTGGGAAGTACAGATTGAAGTATCCCCAAGGACCTGTGGGCAGGATTTCTGGGGTGTTCTGTAGCCTGCATCCCTGAGGACCAGCCTGTGTCCTCCTCACTGAGCTCCCAGCCTGGACTTGTTTGATATCAGTCCAAGAGATCCCAAGGGCTTTGGGGACAAGTTGGAGTTTCTTCTTGGGCCAGGGCCACATGGGTCACCAACAATGTTTGTGGTTTGGGGACCCATTCTCTAAGAGGCTCCCTTGGCCTCGGGCCACATTCCAGCCTAGGGTGGGAGAGAACTCCCTGGTGCTTTTATGGAGAGTCATTCACCAGCTCTCTTAATGCCCTGTGAGTCGGGTGACTTCTGAAGGGAGGACTGTCACCCGTCAGTCACTGGTCCTCAGCATAGGGGACTATACAGGAGTCAGCCTTCTGTTGTTTGCACATGCCTGCCTCACACTGCATAGCGCCCAAACCTACAGGGTGCTAACTTAGCTTTGCTCCTGTCTCTCTTTGACGTTTGACGCCCCCTACTCCCCAGGGTAGTGAGTGTCCATCTGTATCCAGGGCCTGCCACAAAGTGGATGTGAAAGGGTTGAGGCTTTATGGTCCAGACTGATCCCCCCTGTCCTGGGGTATATTGGGCCCTATTTTTCCACCATCCACCTTTCTACCCCTACATAACCCCTTGGAAGTCTTTGGTGGAGCCTAAATGCAATCCTTCCTGCTGCAATTCCCGGGACAAGATATTAACCAAACCAGCCTGGAGTAAGGAAGGAGGGGTCTGTAGTCTGTTCTAGTCTCGCTCCTGCTTCCACCAAACTCCTTTTCACCTGTTCCTGGACTCAGTCCCACCCCAGCTCAGACCCCACATCTAAGTGGGGAAGAGTCAGTTTTCCTTCCTACTTAGTCTCTTAGCCATTTTACAACATTAATCTGTAAAATAGAATAGTACCTTGGCAGGGTTGTTTGAGAACTAAAGATATTACTAGAGTTCTTGGAAGGTTTTTTTTTGTTGTTGTTGATGTTTGTTTGTTTTTTCTTTTTGTGGTGCTGGAGATGGAACCCAGTGCCTTCCTCATGCTAAGCACATGCTCTATCACTGAGCCACACCCTTAGCCCTTTGGAAACATCTTGAACAACCTTAAAGAGGGTTTCACAAGTTCTAAATACCCACTGACCTTCCTCTGCCACAGTTGGAGCAAGAGTGACAGCAGAGCAGGAGGGGTAGGTAGGCAATTTTAATGGTTAGAGCAACAAGGACCCCCCTAGCCAGAGGGCAGCTCCCTAGAATGATACCAAGCAATATCTGCCCCAAACTACTCCCACCTTAGCCCAGTCTCTGTCTGTGACCCCTGCTTACTACCATGTGTGGGTCCACTCATGTACACACAACCACATGTACCCTCAAATCCCCCCTCTTTGTTACACATCTTCATGTATATTCAAGCACACAGAAATTCTCATGGTCACATATATGTACATGTGAACGCCAGAGGCAGGTATGTATTGGGGCGCAGCCATTCACAGATACCTAAAGACACGGAGCCACATTGAATGGATACCTAGACATAGCATGCACCCACACAGTGTGGTTGCATAGAACCTGCGATCCCCATTTCCCTCAGGCTCTGAATTCCATCCCACTGAGAGCTTTAAATTGGTAAGGACCTTAGCAACCACCTAGTCCAGACATCTTGTTTCAGTAGTAAATACACTTGTCCATAGAGGGAGGTGACTTGCTGCTAATGGTCACACAGTGAGGAGGTCTATTTTCTCCTCTGTTTTGCATGCAGGCATTGTGTATTCAATTCCTTCACCCCTGCTCCTCTGCTTGAGTCTGTCCAGTAGTAGGAGGGAAGGGTTGTGAGGTGGAGTGGGAAGGAGGAGAGGGTCAGAGCTCAGGGAGGGTGAGGGAGTGAAAGGCCAGCTGGCCTTTAGGGCCTGGCTCCCTGCTGGGCTGATGTCCCCAGTGAGACAGGAAGTTAGGGGTCAGTTGACAGAGATGGGAAACCCATCAGGATCAGAGGTGCAGTCGGCTTCTGAACTGGGGAGGGCTGGAGGGATGTGGAGCTGGTACCTGGGCCTCAGGGTTGGACTTCTGATACAGGCCCTGCTTCTCAGCTGTGTGGTGTGATGGCACAGAGGGCTGGGTAGAACGATCGCACACTCTGGAACTCTCCAGGGCTCTGTCTTGCTCAGAATTCCATCAGAGACGACCAGGAGACCTCGGATTGATTCTACCAAGGCTTTGTCAGTTCAGGTCACTCATTTTTTTTCTTTCCCAGTGTTCTTAATTATTATTTTTTCTCTTTTTGCAGTGCTGGGGTTTGAATCCAGGTTCTTAAGAATGCTGGCAAGCCCTCTACCACTGAGCTGCCCCCAGCTCAATGTTCCTAATTATTTCTATTGACTTAAGGAGTAGGGGAGGACTTCTGTTCCTGCTGCATTTTATTGCCCTGGGCCAGGAAGTCTAGAGATTCATCCTGCTGTAAACTTGTTCAGGGATCCGCATGGCCTATAGTGTATCTGACACCCCCACTCCACTCCCACCCTGGAGAAGCCTCATCAGTGTCACGTGAACACTTCACTGAAGGAAGGAGCTCACTGGCCTGGTAGCCATGGAGCTCTCTCCCTGGACTTGCACTCTCTGATCATGGAGAAGTGGCCTGACCCCTGGAGATGCATTTACTTTACATTCTGCAAAAGAATAATACTGACAATAAATACACATAGAAATTGTTTTGCTGCAGTCTCTACGTAGTCTGTGTATGTGAAATTGTCTAATACTCCTATTGACTTTCAGGTAAGTTCTCTCTTAGAGATGTGGAAGCAGGCACAGAGAGGGTAAGCACACTGCCCAAGGTCACTCAGCTAGGAGGAAACAGAGCCCAGTTTTGGGCCTATGTGGCCCGGCTTCCAAGCCCATGTTCTCGCCTCTGTGCCACATCACCTTCTCGTATGTGCTGTTTTCTTGGAGGCAATGTATCAATGATGGCAGGCCTCCAAACCCCAAAGGGACTCCATTTAAAAAAAGAAAGCCATGTCAAAGGCTTTTCGAACTTTAACTCATCCTATGTATTCATCCCTTAAAGAATTCCAATAAATTGCTCAGGTATGAGTCTTCCCCACCAAAGCAATGAGTGATGTTTCCTTAAGCTTGGAGGGACAGGTGAATCTAATCCTCATTATCCATCAGTTTACAGATGCACATAGGTCGTTTTCTGGAAGACAGCTGTGGTTTAGTGAAATGAGTACCAGAGATGCACACAGGGTTCAAACCACAGCTGAAGCATGGAACTAAGTGGGAGGCCCTGACCCAGTTACTGCATGTCTGACTGCTGGTTTCTTCATCTGCAAGATGCATCATTAACAATGTGTGGCTAAAATCATTAAAGTGGTGGATAAAATTGCATCATGTGAGACCTTGCACCAGCCTAGGGACATAGAACTGTCCCAGAGGCACCAGGCTTGGGTCTTCTCCATGTGACTTTGGGCACCCTCTTGAACCCTGATACCTGAGAGGGTTGACAGAGATGCAGACAAGGCCTAGGGATGGCTACATTGATTTATTAGAAACAGAGCAAGACAGAAATGAACAGGGCAGAGGGGGAAGGGGAAAGGATGGGCCACTCTATACATGGCCCCATGGTATCCCAAGCTGTGGCCCTGGTCCTGGTACTCTCTGCCCCTGAGTCCCCTTACTGTGGGATCCAAGGGGACTTCTTTTGGGGTCACCTTTCCCAGTGCAGGGTGATGGAGACCAGGAACAGGAGATGACACCGGGAAACCAAAGGGACCAGGAGTGGGAGGGACCCTTCAAAGTGCAGAAGCAAGAGGTCTTGCTCCAGGGCCCTGAGGTGAGTGGGGCTGAGCAGTCTCCAGGAGAGACACCCAGGCTTGGCCTAGAACTGGGGTGCCTAACATTTCCGGCAGCTGCTGGCGCAGGAGCCCACGCCAAAGGAGCTGATGCCGCAGGAGCCCACACCGCAGGTGCCCAGGCCACAGGAAGCTGCGGAGTTGCAGGGTGCACACATCCCTGTGCTCACTGCCAGGTTCCCGCTGCAGGGGGCGCTGCACGCACTGCCTGCCACTGGCCGGGAGCCAGACACACAGAGGTCCCCACACACAACTCCACCACGGGAACTACTGACACCTGCGGACCCAAAGACTGAGTCAGAACTGGAGCTCGGCAAGTCCTCTGCTTCCCTAAGGACATCCTCTCCCAAGCCCTCAGCTTTGAAGATTAGTCGGAGCATCTTTATTGGACCATGTTAGTCCATCCAGTGCTAAACTGTGATTTTTTTTTTATGTTGTTTGACCCCAAAGCCCTCCTATCAGGAAGCCAGCCCAAACTTTTATGTTCATCTCTCACCAATATCCACCCTCCAGGCCCTATCTCACAGAGAGAGGGTTTATCTGACCCAGAATACTTACAGACATTAACAGCCCCTACGCCTTCGCATAGCCTAAGGATGGACAAGAAACAGGAAATTAGCGACTGGCCAGAGCTACAAACACACCTCCCCAAAATCTTGAAGTGGGCTTCACAATTGTCAAGGAATTAGGAGCCCAGAATTGGAAGGAACACACTGCCCCATAACCGCCCCACTCCCAAAGTAATAATCACAGGAGAGGCCCTAAAGCCTTGGCCAACAGTTAGGAAAGGCAAAGTGGGGTTTGTGCAAGAGATGGGGATACTGGGCTCTAGGCCACCAACCCCTGGAACCCACCTCTGCTCCTCGCCCTCCAGCAGGCGCCTGTAGGTGGCGATCTCGATGTCCAGGCCCAGCTTGGAGTTCATCACCTCCTGGTACTCCTTGAGCAGGCAGGCCATGTCCTGCTTGGCCTTCTGCAGGGCGCCCTCCAGCTCAGCCAGCTTGCAGCGAGCATCACTCAGGGCCGCCTCGCCCTGCTGCTCAGACTGGGTCACTGCGGTCTCCAGCTTGGTGTTCTGGGGGTGCCGTGGGGGAATGCAGGGAGGAGAAGGGAATCTTAGTTTCCCCAAATTCCTGCCAGCTCCAGTAGGATCATTTGGTTTCTATCCTGGAGAGAGTTTCTATCCCCACTCAGCTTCCTACCCTTCCTTCCCTCCATGCTTACACACACACACACACACACACACACACACACACACACACGCCCTGGCCAAGACAATAGGGAATGTCTTCTTCCTAGGATTCCCTAATCTCACCTGGGAGACTGCATTTACCTTAGTCCTGGGAAGACTTCTCAGGTCTAACTTAAATCCCTCCACTGCAGGCTGACCCCGCTCTCCCCCACACCGAGGGGAGCTGAGCTCTGTACCTGGCACTTGGCGTTCTCCACCTCGGCTGTCAGCCTCTGGATGATGCGGTTCAGCTCGTTGATCTCCTCCCTGGTGCGGCGCAGGGTCTCTCCATGCCGGATCACCGTGGCCTTCATCTCCTCACACTGGGGGAGGCAGAGAGGCTCAGGAGGCTCAGGAGGGGCCATCCCACCCCTTCAGGGCACC
>PVLC010024139.1:0-24985 GCA_004027655.1 Graphiurus murinus
TCACTTCACTCCTTCACTCCAGTAAGAACAGGTACTATGAAAAAGACAAAAGATAAAAAGTGCTGATGAGGATGTGGGTAAAAGGAATCACTTGTACACTGTTGGTGGGAATGTGAAATCATTATGAAAATCAGTATGGCAATTCATCAAACTATTAGTTGTAGCATTACCATATCATCCAGCAATCTTACTATTGGGTATCTATCCAAATAAAATAAAAACAGTATGTCAAAGAGATATCTGTACTCCCAAGTTCACTGAACCACTATTCACAATAGCCAAAAAATGGAAGCAACATAGCTGTTCATTAATAAACTAATGGATAAAGAAAATGTATGTGTATGTCATACAATGCCATTCTTCCATAAAAAGGAATGAAATTCTAGCATTTAAAACCACGTGAATGGAGCCGGAGATCATTATGTTAAGTGAAATATGACAGGCACATGAAGACCAGTATGTTAAGATTTTATTCTGCTATGGAATATAAAATGTTAATCTCACAGAAAATAAGAATAGAATGGTGGTTGCCAGAAGCTGAAGAAAGTATAAATGGAAGAAGGGATTGAGAGGTTGATCAATGGATGCCAAGTTAGAGTGAAAGAGGGGTAACCGGTTCTCATGTTTTTGCATGAGGAATGGATAATGATCATGTACTGTATTTCAGAAGTTTAAATTAATATTTTGAATGTTTTTACCATATTTGAGGAGGTAGGTATGTTTAATCTGATTTAAACATTAGACAATGAATACATATATCAAAATATCAAATAGTATTTCATTAACCTATGGAAATTTCATGTATTTTATAGATTAAAATAAATTTAATAAAAATTGTGAAAAATCACGAGTACACATTATAAAACATAGGAACTAAGCTAAAATTAGATAGTTGTATCACTTATTTTAATTAAACAGGTTATATAATTTAAAATAGCAAAATTCTAAATAAATTACTCAAATTTACCATTCATAGAAAATTAAAAATTCATATATTAATTAAATAGATTATATAATTTAAAATAGTAAAATTCTAAATAAATTACTCAAATTTACCTGTTAGAGAAAATAAAAAATTCATATATTAATCATTTTTAAATGATTAAATGGGAAATCAAGATTAGAATTTAGAATTGCCTCAAACTTTCTTAGTCAGACATAACTTTGGGTCTCAAAGTGTACAGGCCATCTCTACCTGGATTTTTATCTAAATCTGTAGTAGCATATATAAAAGAAAATTATATCTACCATGCTTTAAATTGAGTTTGAGGTGAAATAGAGTTCTCAGAATATTGAATGAGGATACAAAATTACACATTTTTTTGTTAACAAAAATGGATTTTTCTGTGATAAAAATTGTCACCAACATAAATTTATATTTTATTTTATCTATATCTATATACATAAAACAATAATAATTTAATTCAATAGTTTAAATAAATTGCACAATTGATAGTTTATTTTGTCGATTTGTATTTTGGTAAACTGTAAATTCTAGAAGTAGCATAATGCTCATACAACCTCCCTGTTGATGTTGAATAGAAGATAAGTAAATATCTGATGAATAAAAAATATAGTTAAAACTTACTTTATAGTTATCAACATGAATGTTGCATCCCAGGCAATACGGGGTAAACCAAGCGGCCAGCCGCTTCGCATACCCGGGCTGAGCGTGGTGACCGGGCCCACCACTCTGGGTAGTGGAGATAACCCCCCAAAAACCCCACCAAGCCAGGAGTCTAGTCAGCTACCAAGCACTGCAGGATCTCAGCTTTAGTCCAATGCACAATAGTATATATGGAAAGGTCAGATAGAGAGGTGAAGCTGGGATGGGAGCCAATGGGAGCTGCGGGGTAGGGAGGTAGGCCTTTCCTTGACCTACCCACCACTTCCCTAGGGCAAAAGCGTCATATTTGACCAAGAAAGGTAAGAGCCTGTGAGTACCGAATGCCACATGACATGAGCTGCCCTTACACATGAATATTCTACTTGAATGCTACAAATTCTTCATTCGTCTTATAACACTTAAAAATGTGATCATTTAGAGCCGGGTGTGGTGGCGCACGCTTGTAATCCCAGCATTCGGGAGGCTGAGACTGGAGGATCCGGGTTCGCGGCCAGCCTCAGGTACCTAGTGAGGCACTCCGCAACTTAGTGAGACTCGGTTTCAAAATAAAGAATAAAAAATAGGGCTGAGGGTATATATCGGAGGTAGAATGCCCCTGAGTTCAATCCCCAGTACTGCAAAAAAAAAAAAAAAAAAAAAAAAATGTGATCATTTAAAATTATTTGTGGTATCTTTTCCTAATGCTCTTCTATAAACTAAAGAAAAACTTCTGTAATTATGTTCAGAAAATAATTGAAGAGGATTAGGAGGATAGATAAAATTAAATATATCCTGTCTCCAAAACAAACTAGTTGCCTTTGTGTGTCAAGTATTATAAATGAAAGCTATTAAAGACTTAAGTCCTTACTTTCATTTGTTTTTAATGAATGCAACTATGTATATGCAGAACCTTCCAGTTACTTCTTAGCACACTCAGTAAAAAAGTGTCAAACATTTCACCATGATTACTGAGGTTGTAAAATAAGTTTTAGTACCACTCTTGCTTTCTGCTAACAGCCTCCCTACTTCCATTATATTACTTTGCATAAATGCAAATCAGTGTTTATATGCCAGAAATTTACGAAAATGTCCTAAAATCTTTAAATTTTTGTCCCACAAGCCTTGAATTTTCATTTGAAGAAAATTACATGGCTCTTGTTCCTTTTTATCATTTGTACCTCATTTTATATGACAACACACTTCTTGGAGGTTTCCTTGACACACTTTTGGCAAAATTGGCACATTTCTCTCAAATTTATCTACATATGTCATATGAACCTTAAAAAAAAAAAAAAAAAACTATCCAGACATTGTAGCATATACTTATAATCCCAGTACTTAGTAGTTTGGGACAGGAGGATCACAGGTTCAAAGCCAGCATGCAGTAACCTAGTAAACATTTATTTCAAACTGAAAGATTAAAGTTTCTGAGTTTAGCCTGGTATGGTGGCACACGCTTGTAATCCCAGTACTTGGGAGGCTGAGACAGGAGTATTTGGGTTCACTGCCAGCCTCAGTTACTTATTGAGGCCCTCTGCAACTTAGTAAGACCCTGTTTCAAAATAAAGAATGAAAATTAAGACTGGGGATATAGCTTGGAGGTAGAATGACCCTGAGTTCCATCCCCAGTAATGCAAAAAAAAAAAAAAAAACCAAACTTCTGAGTTTGAACACCTCTGGGTGCTATCACCATTTCCACACACACAAAAAATAAGTAAATAAATAAATAAAACAGTAGCACCCAAAAATATATTTTTGTTTTTCTATGTATTTAATATTTCTGCCCATAATAATGTAATCATAATGGATCAGATCTCTCAGAGTATTCACATCAGTATTTAAAAATTTGCATACCAGATGGAAAAAAATCACATATAAAATTGAATAATAAAATATTTTAATAATAATGAACTCTATAATTAAAATAAATTTGTTTTGTTTCTTTACTTTTATTCTGTATATGGCACATTACTATAATAACACATAGATTCTAAGAAGAAAAATAATAATGCATGCATAAGCATATATATAAATATTTCATGCATTTGTTTTAATAATAACTTGATAAGTAATAAAAGCTTATTAAATATTTGTTGATGTGTTTACATTTTAATAATAAATATGTAAACATGAAATTATTTTAATATCTGTACAATATCTGATGACTTCAAAACTTATTTTATTTATTATAATTTATAATAAGATCATTTGAGTCACAAAAACCCACTGATAATTGTGCATAGAAGGTATAAAGTCCTTTGAAGTTGAAAGACAAATGCACAAAAGGGATAAGTAAAATGTAACTAAAAGATATTTCTAGAGGGGAAATGAAGCAGTTATGACATGCAAAATATGAAGTAAAATATTATCATTCGTAATATTAATAGTTCATGAGAATTCATTCACTTCCAACTTTGTGATAGCTCTATGTATCTGTTTCCTAGGAATTTCATAACACATAAAATACAGACTGAGTGACCTAAGCAACATAAGATCAAAGTAGTAGCAGAAGTGGTTTTATTCTAAGGCCACATCTCATGACTTGACTATAACCTATTTCTAGCTACATCTCAGAAAGAAATCTCCCCTGTGTGCACACATTCCTGGTGTTCTATGTCCAAATGCCCTCATTATAATGAGTAGAGTTAGGATATTTGCCCAAAATAATGACTTCATTTTTATTTCCTTTAATATACTTTTGTTGATTCATTATAATTGTACACCATAATGATATTTGAAATGACATAAACCTACATGCATATAGCACTTGGTGTCAGTCCCACCCCACTACCACCCTTGCTGTGCATAATAGTGATATTATCATATATGGCCATAGCATTATTAAAAATATTAAAAATGTTAACTTCTTCAAGCCTCTTTTTTCCCTACCTACCTTGTTCCCCTAAGCCCCTTCTACTCATCTACTGGTCTGTTCATTTATCTGAAGTCCCTTTTGCTTTCTACTTTCTCTCTAATTTCCACATATAAGTGAAAACATATGATCATTGACTTTCTGAGACTGGCAGATCTTCTCATGATATTGTCTAGTTTCATCCTTTTTCCTTCAAATAACAGCATTTTGTGTTTTGTGGCTGAGTAGAATCAAATTGTGTGTGTACACCACATTTTCTTCATACATTTATCTGTTGATAGACACCAATTTTAGTTTCACATTTTGTTTTGCTCTAAACACAGATATACATGTATCACTATTGTATTCTAATACTAAATCTTTTTGGAAGGTACAGAACAAGAAGTGGTATGGCAGGGTCATATATGGTTTCATTTCTAGACTTTTGAGGAAACTCCATACTGATCACCATAGTATTTGTACTAATTTACCCTCCCACCAACAGTGTATAAGAGTTATTGTTCCTCCACATCCCTATCAGCATTTATTGACTGTTTTAAAAAAATGATTTTGTAAAGTTACATCTTGCAGAGGGGTTCAGAAAATTATCATAGCAGAGTTCTTATAGTTATAAGCATATGTTTACATGGAATTTTTCATATACGTTTGTTGGTGCATTGTGGTCTGATATCATAATGTACTTCAGAGTGATAAGGACATATATACACACAGCATTTGGTGAGCTCCCCTCCCCCATTCCCCTTCCACTCCTTCCTCTTCCTCATACATGATATGGAAATTGACGTTGATAAGTTGGACCACAAAATAAGCCTTAAATTTTCTCCATGTTATCATAGCTCATGTAATTATGAAGGTATCTATTTTGACAACCTAAATTTTGAATACACAATATTGAAACCACATACACTAATAGACTTTCTGTATGCAAAAATTGAAAAATAGCCCAAATTTATTATTTTGTTTACCAATTCCATACAACACCATAGGCAAGTTTTTTTTTTAATGTCTATATCTCGTTTGATAATTGGGAATGACATTATTCCTAAGAATTGCTTTCAGCTCCCTATATATTAAAAGTAGATGTAGAAAACTGAAGTTTTCAAAGTTATGAATTACTGCTCAAATTATTGAGCTAGTCATATTATACTTGTGTGAATAGATTATATGTAGTACATAGTAGGATTATATGAATGGTCTTCTAAATTATTAATTGATTTACAGTGTTACCAGTATGTGGATTGTTACTTATATGCTGTGATGATCAGATATAGAGTGACTCCTGTAGAGCTCACCGTTGATATAATTAAGTGATGAGTGTTGTAATTTTATCAGTAGAAATTGGTCTTAATCCAGGCTGATGAGGTGTGGATAGAAAAGATGGGGTTTTGGGGGTTTTGGCCTTGGCCTTAGAGATTGTGTTTATATCTTAGAATTCCCTTGTTTGCTTGCTTTCTCGGGCTTCTGGCCTTCAAGATGTGAGAACAAAGCTTTCTGCTTCTTGCCGCCATGCCCGAGAACTGTGATCCCTGACCTCACATGGAATTAACCCTAAAATCTCCAAGAAAACTGTGATCAAATAAATCTTCCTTATTTGAAGTTATCTGGTCAAGTATTTAGATTATAGTAGTGAAAATGCTGACTAATACATGCAATACTATAAAAGACTAGAGCGTATCTAAGTGTTGAGCTTTAATTAAAACTATGTCTATACCCAAAAAGCATCTCTTCTCTAACAAGTGTCTTTTAGATAGACTATTAACATAGGCAATGATTAATGACACTGTAAATGACTTAGCAGATGGCAAATATTAAGTAGCTTAACAGGATTTAATTCAATCATAGAAATACAAAACTCCAAATAGTTTTTCTTAATGACTTTTCAATTATTGTGTTAGATAACTTATTTAACATTACCTGTCTTTCAAATTAAATACAGATGTGAAAACATGTGAAAGTTTTCTGCCTTAAATATCTCCTGTGAATTTATGTTGGATCCATTTACTTCTTTCTGCAAAAGAGAAATAATCATTATACTTCCTCATAGCTGTTCTTGCTTTCAAAATTATTGAAACAAATGTAATAGATCAAACTGGATTCTTGCTTTCTGCTAAATTTCACACAAATTGGAGAAGAAATAATTATAAAACTATATCAATTTGTGGTATTTTTATTTATGTCCATGAGTTATAATTATTTTTATAGAATAAACTCTTAAAAATAATACTGGTTAAGATGAGTGTGGTGGTACATGCCTGTAATCCCAATACTTTGGAGGCTGAGGCAGGAGGTTAGCAGGTTCAAGACCAGCCTCAGCAATTTAGTGAGACTTGGCAATCTAGCAAGACCCTGTTTAAAAACAAAAATCTAACAAAGGCCAAGGTGTAGCTTGGGGGTAAATTGCCCCTGGTTTCAATCCTCAGTACCATACACACACAAAAATAATAATACTGATCATTATTTAAAATCTAGCAATATGATGTTCAAATAGTTATTATAATATATATGTGTCAGTAGATTTATATATACATATATATATGTATGCATGTGTATATACATATATATGTGTGTGTGTTTGTATATATGGATGTGTTTGCATATATGTGTGTGTGTGCGTGTACATGTATATAAACACAAACACAACTTGCACATTTATGTAATTTTCTGAGATATATATTCAGGAATGGAAATCTTGGAATGGAAATTACATGCATCTTCATCCTTCTTATATGTTGTCAAATTTAATGCTATAGATTTGACCTTGAATGTCCCTCAAAATGTTCATATGTTAAAACTTTAGTCCCTAGCTTTTGGCACTATTGAGAGATGATGGAAACTTTAGGAGGTAGAGCCATGTAGAAAGAAGTTAGATCATTGGGCAATTCTGTGGAAGGGGCTAGTTGGACCTTAGCCACTTTCTTTCTTTCTTTCTTTCTCTCTCTCTCTCTCTCTCTCTCTCTCTCTCTCTCTTCCTGAACATCATGTGATTGATGAGCAGCCTCCCCAACCACTATCCCTGCCAAGATGCACTGTGCTACCACAGACTTAAAGCAGCAGGTTCAGCAACCATAGACTTAAAACTTTCAACTAAAATAAATCTTTTCTTTTAACAAGGTGATTTTTATTATTTTTACACTTTCATTGGTGTATTGTAGTATACCATTATAATGCATTTCATAGTGATAGTGACATACATGCACACAGCACTTGGTGAGATTTCCCTTGGCTCCATCTCCATTGCCTGGTTCCCCATAAAAGAAAATGAGATTGGCATTGGTATATTCACACAAGTACATTACATCAGTGGAAGTGGTTCCCTCATTAATTCTCCCTCTCTACCCTCTTACTATCTGCAAAAACACCTCCATTGCTCCATTAGAGGTTTTTTTTTTTCCATTTTCTAAAGTCCTTCTTATAATGTGATTACACTCTAGCTTCCATATATGAAAGAAAACATATAACCCTTCACTTTCTGTGACTGGCTAATCTCACTTAATATAATGTTCTCCAGGTCTATTCATTTTCATGAAGATGACATATTTTTGTTCTTTATTGATGAGTAGAATTCCATTTATGTATATCCAATAATTTTGTAATCCATTTGTCTCTTGATGGATACATGGGTTGTTTGCACAATTTGGTTATTATGAATTGTGCTGCTATAAACACAGATATGCATGTCTTACTATAATATTTCAGTCCCTTTGGAAAGATACCCAGGAGTCTTATAGCTGGATCATATGTTGGATCCATTCTCAATTTCCTGAGGAACCCCTACACCAATTTCCATAGTGGCTGCACTAATTTGCAATCCCATCAGCAGTGTAGAAATACTCCTAATTTATCATATCCTCTAAAACATTTATTGTTCTTTGACTTCTTGATAATTGTCATTCTGATTGGGGGTAGGTGGAATTTCAGAATAGTTTTAATTTGTATTTTTCTGATTGCTAATGATGTTGAGGTAGTTTTCATGTATCTATTAGTCATTTGTATTTCTTCTTTTGTAAAATATCTATTTAGTTCATGTTCCCAGTTACTTAATTAGGTCATTAGTTTTTTTAGTGTTAGGTATTTTTAGTAATTTGTATATTCTAAATATTATTCCTCTACCAGAGGAATAGCTGGCAAAGATCTCCATTTTGTAGTCTCTCTGTTTAGACTTCTGATGATTTTCTTTGATGAATAGAAACTTTTTAGTTTAATGTCATCCCATTTATTAATTCTTTTAATTTTCTGAGCTTTAGGATGGGGGTCTAAATCACAGTGACTGAAAGCTCTCTAACACAATAGATATATTCATATCCTGAAAAATCAACAATGTGAAGTTCTAACATTTCACAACCTTCCTAATGACTGGCAATATACTTTCCTTTCTTCTTTTTTTCCTTTCAAGATTCCTTTCTTTTCTCTACATCTTTCTTTTTCTGCTTTACTTTCTTTGATATCTCACTGCCCCAGAAAATATGAAAATATATCTTATTATAATTTTAATATTTTATTTCCTAATATTATAAGTTAAAATATTTTTCCAATATTTAAATTCTAATATTTAATATTTTCTCCATGGTAAATTTTCTACGTATATATTTTGTCCTATTATAAATTGAGTTTTGGGTTGATTTGTAGGGATTCATATTATATAATCCATTTAGCATAATATTTTTTAAAATTTTATGTGTCAAGTGTACTTCCCTAAATGTCTTATTGTTTTATAATATTTTCTCATACTGATGTTTTCATTTAATGTAGTACAAATTATTCCCTTTATATATTTTTATTTTGTCTTATTTTTGTAGATTTTTCTATCCTTAAATTCTTTAGGAAGTTTTTGTTTTAGTGATATAGTTTTAATGCATTTTATTACACAGTTCTAGAGTTTTATTTTAGAGAAGACTTCAGTACTGCTAAGCAAACACCATTTTTGTAACAAAAGTCTCAGAATCTAACTTATAGCATTCTTCATTATAAATTGCTCTTGACTTTGTAAGAAAGTGTTATGGCTTTTATTTTAAAGAAAAGTCATATTTATAATTTGAAGCTATCATATTTATTTTTCTCTATGTATATTGTAATTAAAAGAATGCATGTCAGTTAAGCACTATTTGCCTCATCAGAGAATAAGGGCTTTAATCATTTAATCTTGATTTTTATTAACAAGTATTCTATAGAGTATATATTAATAAGTATTTATAGCTGGGTATGGTGGCACATGCCTGTAATCCCAGTACTTGAGAGGCTGAGACAAGCGGAGCACAGCTTTAAGAATAGCCCCAGCAACTTAGTGAGGTTCAGTTTCAAAATAAGAATAAGGATGTTTTGTGAGTGTTGCTCAGAAGCAGAATGCCCCTGGGTTCAATATCCACTACCAAAAAACAAAATTAAAATAAAACCAAAAAACATGTACTTGTATACCTCACAAAGAAAATATATAACACTTAAATAATGCATTATGCAACATTGAGAACAGCCAATCAGGATGTTGCTATTTAAATGAAGACTAATAAAATATAAGCTTCTTACAAACATCCTAAAACCATTTTATTCAGCATAAAAACTCATACAACCAAACTGATAAGGAGTTTTGACTCCCTTGTCTGGAGTGTGAGCTGAACTGGCTGTGGGCCCACACAAATTTGTCATAAAGTTATCCTTTCCACTGCAGATGTGCAGAAGCCAAAGCGAAGAGGGACTTTCCTTTTTTGAAAGACTAATATGAATGAAAATCATGCAAGATCAGAGTTGTGCTATGTTCTTGCAGATATCTCAAGTCCATCTTTGGTTGATCGTAATTAACTTTTTCTCAAAATTATTCAAAATGCAATGAGATGGAATATATCTAAGAGAGAATCATGCAATATTAATTCCTATAATGTTGGAAATACAGCTTTGGATACTATTTCTTTTGGTGATATGCTCGATATACTTAATAATTGGCATAGAAATATAAGATGTGTGAATGATGGTCAGCAGAGTACATGAAAAGACAATAATAAAGACATTGATAAGAGACAAATTCAAGATAAACCTAAAAATAGTCATGGGTGCAATGGGTTTGGTTTATGTGTCAAATTAATTCATTTGTGATTACTGACATTTAATAAATATATTAATTATATAGAACGAGATTTTGCTTAGACTTGGGCTGAAGTTTTAGTTCTTTTTTTTTTTTCTAATAGTAACTCAATATCATACTCTATTACTTAACCAGTTTATGCAATAACTTCATTGTGAATAAAAGTACTGAATTTAATTGTTCTTGATAGTGTTGTGGTAACAGTAAAATAACTTTACTGTTTATTAATAGCTTGATATTAGAATTGTTAGTTTTATTGTTCCTATTCATAATATTGTAAGCACTTTTAGAAATGCATATGTATTTAAACCCTCAAGTATCTAAGATTTATTCTATTATTCATTTAATGCTAGCAATATGCATGAGAGGGGCAGAATTCAGACATCAACAACATTCAAGAACAATATTTTGCAGCCACATAATGAAATATGGATATGAGTTAACAATAATGCAGTTTGGATTCCCAAAGCAAATTCTTCCTATTTACTCTCCTAGTTACACCTCATAAAGTACTCTCACATAAATATAAACAGAAGTTATTATTCATAGATCTTCTCATTTTCTTTTTATAGAGGCAGATCCTGGTGTCAAAAGTGAGCTCTTGAAAAAGTAATGAAGGACTTTCATAGTGTTTTTTATTATAGTGTGTGTGTGTGTGTGTGTGTGTGTGTGTGTGTGTGTAATTCTGAATGGACATCAGGACAGAAATTGAAAAAAAAATCTGGGAAATTAAAAAAAAAATAAAAGATGAGTAAACAATGTTTTGGTATAAAATTAAGACTACTCAATATTTTAGTTTCACTTCAGTGTTTTCCAAAATGTTATCTACAGGATCATTTTTAAAATTCATATTCCAGGGATCTTTCTCGTCCCAATGCATTTTCAAACCCATAGATTCCTTTGGCAATGATAATCATTTATATATATTTAATAAACTTTCAAGTGACAATTTTACACAACACAGCTTGAGAACCACTTTGTGCTTAATAAATAATACATAACTTCTATTTCTGTCTAGAAAGGTAATTTCTATTGCTCTACAGCTAAACAAAAATTATGAAATGGATCTTAAATCCTTTATCCCCTAGCAAGAGTTGTTTTCAGGCCAACATTACTTTGAGTAGAAAACACTGTATGTGATGATTTAACTGCATATAAGTTTTTATGAAAGAACAATAGTTAAATTGTGAGGAAGTAACTAATTGAGTTTGGAATTAATTCAGATTTTTTTTTTTCTGTGTGTGATATTGGGGATTGAACTCAGAGGCATTCTACCGTTAAGCTACACTGCCAGTCTATTTTATTTCTATTTTGAAACAGGTTCTCACTAGGTTGATAAGAGTCTCAGTACTTGCTGAGACTGTCCTCAACCTGTGATCATCCTGTGTCACCCTCCCAAGTACTGGGATTACAGGGATGAGCCACTATGCTTGGCTTTAGAATGACTTCAATAAATTTCAAAACTTGTTTCTTCCATTTTATAATTTTCTAAAAGAATATATTTACAAATTTAGCCTTTTTTATCAAGTATAGGTCTTCATAAATCAACACTGGAATTGCAGAGCATTTTAAAATTAGATGTTAGAGAAATTCACTTATAAAAAACAATATAAGTTTTTCCATAGCATTTCTAAAAATATCAGATAATATTTTTTGCATATAGATTTGTTAGATTTTAAGAATATATAATTTTATCAGGCCAGAGACCTTGCAGCTACTTGAAGAGGGCATAGGCCCAACACTTCAACACTTAGGCACAGGTAAAAACTTATTCTAAATAATAATATTTACCATAATTGTACTTTTATGCATATTACTGTTTTCCATACAATTAGTATTTTCTTTTTTTGGCCTTGTTTTCCCACAAAACATCACTACTACATTCTCCTTTTTTTCAACACAATGGTTTTCATTTTTAATGTTTAAAAAGATGACAGAAAATTAATTAAAGTTAGTTCTTTAACAATAATTTTTTTCTTTGTTTTTTTTAACTGTTTTATACTTTTATTGGTGCATTGTAGTCTCACATTGTAATATAATTCATGGTGATAGTGACATACATGCATACAGCACTTGCTTTGTCTTAATCATTTGTCCTCTTACTTTCAATATTCTTATACATTTTGAATATTGCATATATAAGAAATATTCACATTAATTGTGAAAGAACCATGTCTCTTTAGTATTGTTTACTAATTAAATATACATAAAGAGGTTAAGAACTATTATATCATTGACAAGAACTTAATGCAGTAATTTTTAGATTATATATTCATAATAAAATTTTAAATAATTTATGCTTGTTTAAATACAGTCTGATGAAAACGTAATGTAAATTATTTGCCTAAGATAAAATATAAGTCAATAATTAATATAATAAGAAGAGAGATTATAGATATTTTAATTTATAGTAGTAGGTTATGTTCACAAATGAATAAACACATTCTGAGATTCAGGTATATACAATTATCCTTTTATTCTTCAACACAACTAAGTGACAAATTATGTGAAAATGATTATTTTCAAATAAATATATATTCAGCTGTACTGTGTGATACAAATTGAGTGATTGATTTATGTATCCATATATATATATTTTTTTTCAAGATATAATATTACATGATTACTTTTCTGTGTGATACTGAGGTTTGAACTCAAGGATATTCTACCTCCAAGATACACTTCCTACCCTTTCTGTATTTTGTTTTGAAACAGGGTCTTGCTAGGTTACTGAGAGTCTCATTATTTTCTGAGGCTGTCCTTGAACCTGCAGTCCCCCTCTCTCAGCCTCCCAAGTACTGGAGTGTCATCTCCCAAGTGTGTCGTTTTGCCTGGTATGAATTACTTATTAATAGTAGATTTTTTAGTAGCAGTACAAATTGCTGGTTTATGTTAGTAAAATATCCCTTAGAACACCATTGAAACTCCAACAGAGTACTTTTCTAAATGTGTATAATTTTAAAGTGTAATTTATTATTTTAATTAAACCTAGAAACTGTAGAAGTTTAGAAATCAAAGTTTTATTTTGCTTTGTTCTGTTTCATTTTTGCTGATATAATTCATTGTATATAATATAAAATTGCATATGAAAGTAATATAATATAATGATGAGATAATAGAAGTGCTATAATTAGCATGTTTGTGGAGATGAAAATTAATATAACTGGCCTTTTTATCTTGCATAATACATCTAGTTTTACTTATTGATAAACTATTATTCTTAACACATACAAATATGCTACTCAAGTAATTTTTAAATGAAAATTAAATTATTGTGAAAAGCAGCCTTTCTTCTGGATATATGTGCTGAGGTAAAAATTAATGAGCTTTTACAACTAAATATATTTTAATAATATAGATTCTGTGCTAGGAAAAACTCTTTTTACGTAAAGGTGTCTACATGTTCTTAAATATAATAAAAATATTTTCAGCTTGTATTTCATAGCTAATTTATGACACTTTTGAATTATTGCCTGGGATTTGTTATAGACAGTCTGATCTATCAAGGACTGCATTTTCTTTTATTTTTAAAATACTTTATTGTTGCATTATAGTCTCACATCATAATGTAGTTCACAGTGATATTGACATACATGCAAACAGTACTTGGTGGGCTTTCCCCTGCCTCCCTCCCTCAACATCCCTTCTCATATAGGATATTGAGATTAGCATTGCTGTTCTCAGATACATACAGAATGTCAATGGAAGTCATTCCTTTATTAATTCTCCCTCTCCTCCATACTACCTTTCCCCAAGACCATCTCCCTGGCTCCATTGGAGTTTCTTTTCCATTATAAAGTCCCTCTTATATCTTGATTACTCCCTAATTTCCACATATGAGAGAAAACATATGATCCTTTACTTTCTGTGACTGGTTAATCTCACTTAACATTATTTTAAGTGAGATTAGGAAAATGACATAATTGCCTTCTTTTTCAATATTTACATATTTACTTTGGCCTTCCTATGGCTCTTTGATACTCTCTCTCTCTTTTTTTTTTTTTTTTGAAGCAATACTTATATTGTGTAGCCATAACAGGGTTTTCTTTTTTGTTTCTTTTCTTACTTTTATAAAAATTGTATGTGAGCCAGGCGTGGTGGTACACGCTTGTAATCCCTGTACTTGGGAGGATGAGACAGGAGGATTGTAGTTCAAAGCCAGCCTCAGCTACTTAGTGAGGTTCTCAGCAACTTAGTGAAAACCCATTTCCAAATAAAATAGGTCTAGGGGTATAGTCCAGAGGTAGAATGCCCCTGGGTTCCATCCCCAGTACCACACACACACACACACACACACACACACACACACACACACACAAATTGTATGTGAAGTGAACATCATTGCTATTTTGATATACATATACAGATTAAATGCTTCCTACAGTTAAGAAAATTAACATAATCATATCCTTATATACCTTCACCAGAATAAATCCACTCTCTATTTGTCAGTTATAAATTTTAAAAACTAAGTAAAATGTACCATTTAATGATCAATTTATAACACAAAAGATGTAAGGAGAAAGTTATAAAATCAGCATTCAATATGTTTAGTCAAATATAAAATATTTCTTTTTCTTTGATACTGGGTACTGAAACCAGGGACAATTTACTACCCCCAGCTATACCCCCAACAATTTTTATTTATTAATTTTGTTTTAATTTTGAGGTTAGGTCTTTCTATGTCTCAGAGGCCTTGAAATTGCAATCTTTTCCCCTCGAACTTTTAAGTAGCTGGGATTACAGGGATACACCACCATACTTGGCTAAAATGCATAGCATTGTAAAGTACTTTTCTAAATGTTACAGGAAATAAGTGAGAAGTATAATGATATACTTTTCTAATACTAATGATGAAAAGCATAATGATAGCCTTATTGTACTCAGTCACTAGTATAAAGTTTCTCAATGTTGCTTGTTCACTAACACATTAAAATCAAATTTCAATCTGAATAAGGTTGTAGGTTGATTCTTAGAGTAATGTTTTGAATATGTTAAAACATCGGATTATCAAGAAACTCTTATTCTGTAATATAGTTATATATTTCTCCAATAAATACGTCATTTTTATTATAAATACTTTATGAGTACATTAAGTAGCAAAATCTAATAGCTGGTTTAATTTTAGGTATTCTTTGAAAATATTTATGAGTACAAATTTTGCTTTGGTATATCTGCAAATATTATTCTCTCAATAATGGACAAACAGCAATTTACCTACCATCAGCAAAACTACCATCAACAACAACAAAATAGTAACAACCAACATTTTACAAAATTGCCTGTATCTTTAAAACTATCTTTGGTAATTACTTACAGTTAAGTTATATGGTGCAAGTATATTGCAGAAGATTAAACAATGAACTTAATTCTAGATTGATTCATTTGTCTTAGGAGTTTGAAGACCTTTCCCATTCTGATAGATGATGAGCATGTGACATACTTTGGTCAAGAGTTTCTTAGCAAATACCATACAAATAAAGGCTTGTAAAAAGCACATAAACAATTGACTTTCTCCTTGCATTCTGCCATTTAAAAATAAATAAATAAATAAAAATAAAAACATGACTGGGTTGGTCTGCTAGAAGAAGAGATATGTGAGTTAATGGTAATTTGCTTCCATAACTTTAATTTAGCCCATCCCTAAATAGTTGACAGCTGGTCAAATACCTTTGCATAAACTAAGCCAGCTAAGGTCAGCAGAACCATCTTGCTGACTTCTAGATGACCCCAGAAATGTGAATTATAAACACTATTGCCATATGCCAAGATTATTTTTGCAAGAACAAACTAATTCCACTCTGTATATTTCACTTGATTTCTCAAAGAGAAAAATGCAATGAAATAGAATATTCTGTTTGACTTGATATTTATATATATGCACATATCTCAAGCATAAAATATGATTCATAATAATTTCATAGTGTATAATGCATACAAATATATAGGTATAATATATCCCCCTTTTCATAAAATCTTATTATGCATATAATGCTTAAAAACCAGTGTGGTCAGTTCTGCATTTAGCAAGTATTAAAAAATATAGCATACATTTTCTAACAAATGAGAGAATCACCATTTTACAAAAAGCACTTAATAACAGTTACCAAAAATGCCATTGATTTTCAAGGAGTTAAATATTTCTGAATGGTACAAAAGACATGCAAAGATGATGTGGCACTAACTTATAACTTACCTATCATACTAGTCACTAAGAAATAATTTCACTTGGTGTCCACATTTATACTTCTGCCTAACTTAAGAGTTACCTAAATGGGTTGCAAATTCCCTGCTTGGTTTCAAATAACAATATCAGCAAGCAAATATGTACATTTTTACTATAACTATATTTTTACTGTAACTATAATGAAACATTTGAATAAATCAATAATCAACTTCCACTTGATCTGATTTTTTTCCTTTAAAAGAATCTACAGATACATATTAAATAACAACTGTTTTATAGGCATTGCATAGTTCCTGGACACAGAATAGTCAACAAAACTGACTAACCTCAGTACTTGGGAGGTGGAGACAAAAAGAACACAGGTTTGAGGTCAACCTCAGCAACTTAGTGAGACCTTCAGCAACTTAGTGAGACACTGTTTCAAAATAAAAAAAGTAAAAAGGGATGGAGGTATACCACAGAGGTATAATGCCCCTGGATTAAATCCCAGTACCACACATACACAGACACAAAGATTGACAGCATAGCACTGTCATGGGACTTAGTATCTAGTAGGAAAAATAGAGAATAATTTAATATGCAGAATCAAAACTATTTTGTCAGTTAAGGATTGATACCATTAAAAAACAGATAATATTAAATGTATAAATTAGAGAGGGCTATTAATTTGTTAGGGATTGTTAGAAATGATCACTATGAGTAGAGACTGAAGGATACAAACTCATGACCATATTTGCATGTTGTGAGTTGAATTATACTCCTCACCAAGAGATGAGATGAAATCCTCCCCCCAGCACCTATAGATTTGATCTCGTTTGGATATAGGGTCTTGACAGACACAACCAAGTTGATATCATTTGGATGGTCCTTAATCCAATAAGGCTGATGTACTTATAAGAAGAGACAAAAACAGCATTTGAGAGGAGAGTGCCATGTGACATGAAATTAAAGTGCTGTTGTTGCAGGTTAAAGAATTCTAAAGATTGCTAGCAGCATACCAGAGGCTAGGAAAAGCCAAGGCAGCTGGTTCTCATCCAAGTTTCTGAGAGAGCATGGTTCTGCTGACACTGAGATTCAGGGCTTCTAGCTTCTAAAACTGTAAGACAATACTGTTCTATTGTGGTGAGCCACCAGTTTGTGGTACTTTGTTACATCAGTCTTAGGAAATGAAAACATTGGGAAAAGAGAGTTACAGATTAAAAAACAGCAAATACAAAGGGCAAGTTAAAAATACACTAGCATAGGAAAGAGCATAGCTAAGATGGCAAAGCTCGAAGATAGGGCAGATAAATTGAAGTCACTAACATAATCAGCTTCTCTAATACCTCCAATGTATTCTGTAATTAAAAATAATCAGTATTACAAAAAAAGTGAGATAGAAATCACAAGCCCTTTTACAAATTTCAGTTTTAATTATTAAATATGGCAATGAAAGAAACTAGAAAAATTAAAAGAAATTAAAAGAAAAAAACTAAATATATAGAATAAAAGACAAAATATTTTTCATTGAAATTAAGCAAAAATGTTAGATTTTACAAAGTATATTTTTAAAAGGAGCATAATTTTAGAAATTATTATACACTTTAGGTCTAGTGCTAATAGGTTTTCTCAATTTCCTAAGAAAACAAGTTTACATTGGTCCAGGGATAAAGGAAGTGACCTAATTAAATTAAAATTAAACATTAAGATTTAAAACAAAGTCTGTTTGGGTGAGTCATTGCCTCTCTGTTAGAAAACTCTAGAGAAAAATAACTTAAACTCTGATTGCTCTTAATAAGCACACTAACTTAATTTCCTGCTTTATATTTCTCATCATTTGTTTTATATATTTGCTTTTCCTCTCACTAAAATGTAAGTATGTGGGTGGAGGGATTTTCCAAGTTTGTTTACCATGTATCCTACAATAATGGAAGATCTTCCACTAGTATTAGTAAGGTATATAGGAAATCCTGTATGATCCCTGCAGCTTTTCTATAAATATGTATTCTTAAGTTAAATTTATCTAAAATGAAAATATATCCTGCCTATTGATGGCAAGAGTCTCAAAAATTTGTAGCTATCCTTAACGGAACACACTTTTAATCCAGTGGTTTAGCATTTGGGTACCACATTAATTATGCCCCCCAAATTTAACTAAAGCAGGGAGGAAGAAATGACTATACATTTCATTTAAATTATTTAGATAATACTGACTATTTCTGTGTATTAGACTTCATATTCAATGAGCACTCATTCAATATAAGCAGTTTGACTTGTTAATAAATGAGGTGCAAAAGTATCAGCAATTATATCAATCAAATCAATAAAGTACAACTAATACTAATCGTTTAATTTTGATTAAACTACATTTTCCCACCAACTTTGCCCTTTGGGACGAATATTCTTTTATAACTAAGTGTAATTTTAAAATTAAATAACAATAAATTTATTGTGAAAATTTAATAATAAAATCACATTCTTTCAAGTGATGTAGAATTAACAAAAAAATCTTACTGCTGAATAAGTAATGAAATTCAATATAATTGTAATTATTAAAAATATTGGTTCTTGACTGAATAATTATTACTTAAAACAATAAGAAATACTTTTCTTTGTTTTAATTATTCCTGTGGTCATGCTTTATCTTAGTAACTTATTTTGTACTGCGTGATACTCAAATAATCCATCCTTTTATCAAATGTCTTCAACTAAGTAGTGTTATAAAATGCAAATGACCCTGGTGTTCTGATACAATAGACCACTATTGGTTGAGCCACAATAAAATTTCCAAAGGCAAATAACGTTTTAGTCATCACATTTATGGAACAAATTACCATCCAAAGTGCCATCATATTCAATTTCTCATTAGCAAGGACATATTGTATTTTACTTTTCCATTTGAATACACAAACATCGATGTAGATACCTACCATGAGAGTTAGCCATACATAATTCTAGATTTTCTCAAATTACGTAGAAGAATTTCTACTGAAACAAATTGGATTTAAACATTTAGCATACTTAAGATTTTCAACTTAAAATCAATGTAAAAACCCAGTTAAAAATATTCATATTGAATTAAAAAGATCTAAGAGTTCATATTTTCTTTAACTATATTGACATGTCTAGAAATGTAGTGTGGTACAATACTATTCAAATTTATATATCCCAAAGATAGTTTATTTCAAGCTAATCACTAGAGTATATGGCCATATATGGCCATCCGATTTGAGTCAAGTCATGTATTCCAGCATGCTCTATCCAGCCTGTCCTCCTGATTCTAGACTGACTTGAATTTCTCAAATATATTAATATGTAATATTACAGTTCGACTGAAGAAACACAGCACCTAGAGAAAAGTGGGATATTGTATCTTAGAATTGAAGCCCCATTTGTGAGTGCAGAGACAGATATTCCCCAAAAGGGGGGGTGATAGCAGGATAAAACAACTATCAAACATTTCAGCATAAATAAAAAGGACATTTTGCTTGGAAATAACAACCTTCTGTAGTCTACCTGACAAGCTTGACCACTGCCCCTAAATGCGCAACACCAGCAAAATCCCACCACAAAGAAGACCTTTTATCTATCTATTTATTTATTTATTTATTTATTTATTTATTTTTCTTTTCTTTTTGTGTAGTACTAGGAATTTAACCCAGGGACATTCTACTACTGAAATACACCCCCAGCCCTATTTTTTATTCTTAATTTTGAAAGAGGGTCTCATTAATTGCGGAGGGCCTCACTAAGTAGCTGAGGCTGGCCACGAACCTGGATCCTCCAGTCTCAGTCTCCCAAGTACTGGGATTACAGGTGTGCACCACTACACCGGGCTTTATTTATTTATTTATTTATTTATTTATTTATTTATTTATTTATTTATTTTTTTACTGGTGCATTCTAATTATGCATCTTTGTGAAGTACAAGCTGGTAGAGGCATACATGCACAAAGGTCTCAGTTAACCCTTCCCCAATTTCCACCCTATTCCCTCTCCCCTCCTTCCTTCTCATGATTAGTTTTGTGATTGACTTTGATATGTTTGTGAATGTACATCATGTGCATTAGGGTGTTGCCCCCTTCCCCCCTCACTTTTACCTTCTTTGCTTATCTAAGGTTTTCCTTGTTCATCTAGAGTCCCACTTTCTCCCTACCTTATACATATTAGAGAGAGCATCCTATTTTTTGCTTTTTGTGACTGACTATAATCTCACTTAACATAATGTTTTCCAGTTCCATCCATTTTCCTGCAAATGACATGATTTTGTTCTTTATGGCTGAGTAAAATTCCATTGTGTACTTATCCCATAGTTTTGTAATCCATTCATCTATTGATGGACATCTTGTTTGGCAATTGTGAATTTTGGGTAGAAGATACCCAGAAGTGATATTGCTGAATCATATGGTAGATTCATTTACATTCATCTGAGGATCCTCCACATTGTATTCCAAAGTGGTTGCACTAATCTGCAATTCCACCAACAATATATTAGGGTTCCCACTTCTCCACACCCTCGCCAGCATTTGTTGTTGTTGTTCATGTTTTTAATGGTTGCCATTCTAATTGGGGTTAGGTAAAATCTCAGGGTAGTTTTGATTTGCATCTCTCTCATTGCTAATGATGTTGGACATTTTTTCATAGATTTATTTCCATTTATATTTCCTTTGTGAAGTGTCTATTTAATTCATTTGCCCATATTTTGATTGGGTTATTTGTTTTCTTAGCAGTAAGTTTCTTTTGACAGCTTCTCAATTTCCCAACCTATAAAAGGAGAGAGTGTGCTGGTATGTAGGTAATAGTGATTTTAAAGTATCTTGAGAGTGACAAAAATACATATTTAGTGGAAAAATCACAGCAGGGGTCTTGGTATAATATGTGAAATCATACAAGGTAACTTTATATGATATAGAGGAAGCGATTCCAGAATAAAAACAAAAATAAAAATTATTTGGCTTAGCCAGCAGAAATTTGAGTTTAAAACACTGTAAGAATCCTGATCAAATCAATTGGAGAAAGCACTCCAATTTACTTCTAAGACCATATACCAATTGTCTTTGTTCCACTACACACACTATGAAGTCCTTTCAGTGAAATTGAAAGCCTGATAGAAAATAACCACATAAAATCAAATAGCCTTTTACTATCTGCTAGCAGCTCAACGAAGATTCTGTGTTTTAATCAACTAAATATCTTGTTACTTTAAATCTAGATAAGTGCATTAAACCAATATAATAAAAATTCAGATTGTTAAATAATTACATCAATATTCTCTATAGATTGGGGCTGCAGTTTCTGAGTTACAAATAAGCCAGGTACTCTGATAAAAAAATTTAAAAATCTTCTAAATAGTATTAAAAACTTGATATTATGTACCCTGTATTTAAAATTTAATTCTACTTAATTTTATTTTGTAATAAGTGTATCATTTATGCTTTTACAGGTGAATAAAACAATCTTTGTTTAAACATACAGTTTTGAATTAATAGTAATAAACAGACAAGGTAATTATCCTACGATACATATTCAGCTATAAATGACAATTATCTGTAACTTTTATGGGGGTGTATGGGAGAATCCAGTCCTACATCTTATATGACAATCACTTTGAACAAAAAACATAAAAACAAGATAATTTCCAGAGGTAGTTATTTAATAACACTGAAAGTATTTCTAAATAAAGAGTTTCTCAGAAAATTACTTCACTTGTCCAGATAAAAATTATAGCAAGAATTATTATCCCATTTCACTATTTTGTGCTAACATCACACTGAGACACTTAAATTTGCTTTTTTGATTCAAATAGTTTCCAGGGCCAAGGATTTGAAAGACTGTTTCCAAATTAATCATACTGCTGACTCACCTGTAATAACATGGCAATGAAGTTTCTGCGTATAAATGCTGTACCACGTATGCAAAAATCTTTGCTATGTTAAACACTGAGATACTACAAACAAATACACATCCCAAACATGGTAAGAGTAAAGGATAGTTGAAACCATCTTAATACATACGTAATTCCCAGGAAGGTCCATAATGGGTCATGTAAACAGCTATGTAACGTTTCGATAAAAGAGATCAATTGGTACAAAATTCAACATGTGTATTGTTGTGACAGGTGTCTAGTAGGTGAGTGAGTCTATAAGACCAAAGCAAGGAAGAGTGGTAGAAGATGATCCCAGTAAAACAGAGCATACATTTAGATCACTCTGACTTCAGTGGGAGGCCAGGAGACTTTTTTTCTCCAAAGACAGTAAGTGGCATTAAGAGTTTTAAAGAAAACTATTCTCTATACTTTGTGAGAAGATTTTCTCTTCTCTTCCCTTCTCCTCCCCGCCCCCATCTCTCTCTCCCTCTTTCTCTCCATGTTTTCTTCTACTGTAAATAATACATATTTAAAGGATGTTATTAAAAACTTAGGTACTCTCAGTTTACAATACAAAAGAAAACATTCAAACCTCCATTAAAGGCATTAAAACATTGTGCTAATAGAAATATGTGCTTTCAATATATTATGTTAATTTAGATAGAAATTCAAGAAATGATTATTTTATAACATTACTATATTAGCTACTATATACATTTTGCCTTTTTTGGTAGGCAACATAAGATTAATATTAAGAGGCCCATTTGAAGACAGAGATTTTGAATGTTAACACAATGCAACTGCTTAGAAATAAACATTAAAATTAACTCATTTCCATTTTTTTTTTTTTTTTGAGAATATTAGCTGGGGAGCTTGTGGTTGCAGCGTTTACCTTAAGATACTTTACAGATTACAATCCTAAAGAATTTTCACAAATGGATAAATGGAAAGACACTGTCAACAATGAACTAAAGTTTGGGGGTTTTTTGCAGTAATGTTACTGCAAGGTATTGTGCTGAAACCTGATTTGTTTGCAGAATGGCAAGAATGGCAAGAAGATCCAGAGATGTGGAGACCTTCAGTGCTCAAGGTCTGCTTTTGCTGACTCACAGGCATAGAAGTCTGTTCCTAAGGAGATAAATATTACCATAACATGCACTGACTACTGACTCAGGGCAAAAGCCCTGTTTTGCTTCAAGTTCCAGGAATCAAGAGGTTGATTCAGACTTTATCAGGCTGTTATAGTAATGAATTGCATGAATATTTGTTCCTTGAACTTTGTACCCTCAGATGATTAATTTTCACAAGATGTAACCATTGTGAGAAAACATTAACTTTGAGTATACTCTGGTGCTCAAAGAAGTATATAAGGACTGCGCTAAATAAACTCGGCGGGATAGTACTCACTGTTAGCCCTCGTGAATGTATCCTTTGTCTTTCTCTTTCTTAAGCAACTTTTGTCTTTGTTTTTCTCAAACCACACTTTTTCCCTCCAAGCTTGTTCGACTTAGCCGGCAGGCTCCGACACAGAGACAAATGAAACATTTTTGCGCAGAATATGATGTCATGTTTTGTGATTTTTCAAATTTAACACACACACACACACACACACACACACACACACACACAAATATAAAATATATTTCTGTTACATTAAGATTAGAGACATGGAGCCGGGTGTGGTGGTGCATGCTTGAAATCCCAGCATTCGGGAGGATCCGGGTTCGCGGCCAGCCTCAGCTACCTAGTGAGGCACTCCGCAACTTAGTGAGACTCGGTTTCAAAATAAAGAATAAAAAATAGGGCTGGGGGTATAGCTCGGAGGTAGAATGCCTCTGAGTTCAATACCCAGTACTGCAAAAAAAAATAATAATAAAATAAAAAGATTAGAGACATGTTCTGTTTAGAAATGACTCCAAGAATAATTTTTATATTTTTTTTACATTGAAAATCAGTTAGACTTACTATAGCCTCAAAGAGCCTATTTATATAAAATTAAATGAATATGCAACAAGCTGCATTATTTTTTCTAAACAGGAAATGAGTTAAATGAAAAAAAATGGATGAATGAATGGATAAACAAATGGATCAACTCATGAATAATTAGAGTATATTTGTATATTGTAAGTTAATGTTGTGTGGTATAGATGAGCTCATGATTCATTATATGGTGGCTCAGTGAAGTATTGGTGGGTTATTAGTTTGGAAGAATGATTTGCCTAATTTATATAACTTGCACTTCAAGCTTAGGAAACTCTAAATATTAACACAGAAAATAATTAGCATACTGAACTTTCATTCAGAGTCAACATTTACTGCAAAACAACAAATCAAATGACATATCTAAATTTTAAAAAGTTCTATCATGTGCTTAGTAAGAAATGTCCCCACAAAATGTTATT
>PVLC010024140.1:0-24955 GCA_004027655.1 Graphiurus murinus
ACATGATTTTGTTCTTCTTTATGGCTGAGTAAAATTCCATTGTGTACATATCCCATAGTTTTGTAATCCATTCATCTGTTGTTGGACATCTTGGCTGGTTCCATAGTTTGGCAATTGTAAACTGTGCAGCTATAAACATAGATACACATGCGTTGGTCTGATAGTTTGGTTTCCATTCTTTTGGGTAGATACCCAGTAGGGAGATCGCTGGATCATATGGTAGGATCATTCCCATTTGTCTGAGGATCCTCCATACTGTTTTCCAAAGTGGTTGCACTAATTTGCAATCCCACCAACAATGTATTAGGGTTCCCACTTCTCCACACCCTCACCAGCATTTGTTGTTGTTTGTGTTCTTGATAGTTGCCATTCTGATTGGAGTTAGGTGAAGTCTCAAGGTAGTCTTGATTTGCATCTCTCTGGCTGCTAATGATGTGGAACATTTCCTCATACATTTATTGGGCATTTGGGAAAAGGATCTAAATAGACACTTCACAAAAGAAGAAATAACATAATATTTAGACTCATTTAGAATGTCTTTACTTCTACTCTCTTATTATCGTGTATGCCTGGATAGTATTGCTGTATGGGTTTTCTGTTGCTGCCATAACAAATTGCCACAAACTTAGTGGCACAAAAAATATAAATATATGCTTATAGTTCTGTGGTTCATAAGTCAAAAATGAATCTCATTGGGCTAAGATTAAGATGTCAAGAAAACTCTACTCCTTTCTTCAGACTCTAGGGGAAAATCAATTCCCTTGCCCTTTCCAGCTTCTCGAGACCACTTAAGTTTCTTGACTTATGACCCCACTCCTCCACCTTCCAAGGCTACAACAGTGGGCTGACTCTTTCTCACAATGCCATCTCTCTCATGCTCTGTAGCACAGAATGGTTCTCCATGAACAGGGACTCATGTGATTAGATTGGACGCACTTGTATAGCCCAGGACAACCTTCCTCATTGCAAAATATGAACCTTAATTACACTTGAAAAATGCCTTTTTTTTTCATATAAGCATCATATTTACAGATTCCAGAGATTGTCTGTAGATATCTTTTGAGACCATTATTCTGCCTATCACAATTAGTTTTCGCCACTGGCTTGGAATGGAGATAATTGATAGGGATAAAATTATCACAGAGCTATGACAGA
This sequence comes from Graphiurus murinus, assembly GCA_004027655.1. NCBI lineage: Eukaryota > Metazoa > Chordata > Mammalia > Rodentia > Gliridae > Graphiurus > Graphiurus murinus. The sequence goes on from PVLC010024140.1 coordinate 1,156, forward strand.
ATTGAGAACTGTTTTGTTTTTATTTTTTATTGGTGCATTGTAATTATACATCATAATGAGGTTCAGAATGACAGAAACACACATGTATTCAGCACTTGTGTTTCACTCCGGATCCCATCTCACTCCCTCCCCATCCCTGTATGTAATACTAAAATTGGTATTGATAACTTCATATGCGAATAGCATTATTTGAATTGTTTCCTTCATCAAGGACTGGGAGCTATTTTAACAGCCTGTTCTGTCCCTCCCCTGTGTTAATCCATCCCTCATGCTGCTGTCAGATGATTCTTCTAAAGCATAGCTTCACTTCTGCTATTTCCTGCTCAAAATCCTCCAGTGACCTATATTATTTTCCAAAGTAAGTATAAAATATTCTCTGAAATATAATGATGATAAGACAGTGATCTAGGTGTCTCTTGTGAAATATCACAATGAATCTTTACAACAGTACCAAGAGGTTGTTGTTTTTACTGTCACCGGTTCATAGAAGAGCTTACAGAAGATAAAAATAGGCTCAGAGAGGTTGAGTAAACTGCTCCATCCCCAATAAATGCCTTATACTCTAATTCAAAGGTTGACAAACTTTGGCCCACAGGCTAAATCAGGCTCAATGTTTTTATATAACAAAAAAACTGAGAATGGTTCTTATAGACAACTGTTTGCAGTCTATTTGACTAACAGGGAAAAATAACTTTGAACCCCAATTAAATGAAATGTTATTTCCTTGTAAAAAGAAATTCATCCTTCTCAGTAGACCTATATTACAAAAAAAGAGTACCAAATATTATTATAATTTGTATTTCACCAATAAAAATTGTGGAATTTGCTTTCTCTTTTATTACATAAGCATCTATATAATATCTTCACTTTTACCTTTTGGTCTACAAGTCCTAAAATATTTATTCTCTGAAAAAGTTTGCCAACCCCCTCTCTAGCCAAGTGTTTCTCATATTTGAGTAAAATACAAGTCTTTTATAAAGGAAATATATTTTTTCAGATGCTCAGTGTTGTGTTAAATTCTCATTATAATAAAAGAAAAAGCTCTTTATACTGATAGTTCTTATGCAGCTGCCATTCAAAAATTATTTATGTATCAAATAAAAAAATTACAAAACTGATAAAATTGAAGTAACATCAATTTGGCATATTCAACCATGATGTTCTAATTTAATTCACAGTACTGTGAATATGATAAACACTGTTCAACACAGATTATAAAATGATTATAAGTATGCTTATGTTCATTATCTTGGGATTATTGTTGAAGTAAAACTAAAATTATAATAATGCATAAAGAAAACTCACAGCTGCCTCATAACACTTTCTTGGACCCTTAGTAGTCTGTTGGTTTTTTTGTGCTTCATGGGGCTCAAGTCCAGTGCCTTGTACACTACCAGTGAGCTGCACCTCCAGCCCAGACTCCTAACTTGAAAAATACATAAATCAACATTCCCCTACATGGGCTTCATGCAGCTCTTTGTGCCTTTTCTCCTACTGTTCCTTCCTCCTGGATGAACCATATGCAAAACTCCCAAATCCCTTACACCATTTCTGCAGTGGTGATTCCGAGGCCAAAGGATATGCCAAACATTGGAGAAGCCAAACAACTCAGGGTGACCTAACGTAACAAGAAAATATTTGCTTAGCAGAGAGCTGTGTGTTGAATAATGGAAAACCCATCCAACAAACACCTGCTTCTTACATGGGATAAATGGTAGGTGATCAAGAAGGAAGCATATCCTCAGGACCGGGGTGTGTTCCTTGGAGCTCTGGCCATGTTAGTACCAGCACCCAATGCAAGAGTATAATGGTCCAGAGGGTTCTCAAAGCTGCTCAACGTTCCCATGTTGCCTCAAAATAACCCCTCATCCATGACAATGATGGGTGTGCATCTCTTCCTTAAAATCTTAAAAAATCTTAGAACAGGTGCCCTCCTTATTGTCCATACCTAGTTCTTTCTGGAAACTTTTTTCAGAATCTATTCATCTCTTGTTACTTCTTTTTCTCTCAGTCTCTATAGCATTTAAATAAATTGTTAATGGTGAGACACTGGTTACTGAGAACAAGGCAGCCTGGGAAAATAGAATGGAGCTCTCAGAGGAATTTACTGTGGGAATTAGACACCCATTGGCAGATGCATTTGCCTCAGTTTTCACATCAAGGATATAATTTCTATAAAGAACAGATTTTTAAAGGGATATGTTTATAGTATTACTCATACTAGATAAATATAGAGTTGGCTTGAGCCAAAGTAACAAGTCAGTGTAAATTTAAATGAGGTTCATAACTGAATAGGCAACTAATCCTCAGTTATAGCAATGCCTACCAGATATTACTTTTGTGCAATAGAAGAGAAATATAAGCTATAAAACAGAATTATCAAGGGTGAATAAAATAATCATCTGCACAAGAATAAAGTAAGTCAAAAGAAAGTGATACGTTTATGTCTTTGTTATTAATATAGAATAGATTCTCTCATTCAGTAGTATTTTTGAGTGCCCAGTAAGTATTCTGAATTACAGGAAACATAATACTTGGCTCTAGAACTCACAGAGCTAAGAAAAACAGATCTAAAAAGAAACAATATCTACTGGCTGAAGTGCTGCTAGGTACTTTTACAAATATCATATTGTTTATTTCTTTTAATGTTGAAGATAAATATTACTACTTATTTTATATCAGAAGAAACAGAGGCTTAGAGAGATAAAATAATGTGCCCAAAATCCCACAACTTGTAAGTGCCAGAACCATGACTCAAAATTGAGTCTCTCTATAGTTCCAAAAACTTGAAACTCATCAAAAAATTGTTTTCTTCTCATAAACATGACAAAAATTGGAATAATTATAAATTTTTAAAATTTCACAAGGGGGCAAATGCATCATACTGATGATATTCAAAGAAGATAGAGAATGTTAACTATTTCTCCAGGTTTATGAATATTAACAAGAAACAAAAAGAAAGAAGCTGCTAGATCCTTAAGATCCACAACAAAATGTATATTATAAAGAGAGTCATAAAATGCAAACATGAACATAAAGGTTATAAGAAAGACTCATGGGCCGGCCGTGGTGGTGCACGCTTGTAATCCCAGCATTCGGGAGGCTGAGACCAGAGGATCCGGGTTCGCGGCCAGCCTCAGCGACCTCGTGAGGCACTCCACAACTTAGTGAGACTCGGTTTCAAAATAAAGAATAAAAAATAGGGCTGAGGGTGTAGCTCGAAGGTAGAACACCCCTGAGTTCAATCCCCAGTACCGCAAAAAATAAATAAATAAATAAAAATAAATAAAAAAATAAGATAGACTCATGGTATATGTTTTAGGCTCCTTTTCAGCCCATTTAGTTATGCTGTACTCTCTTCCTTCCTTCCTTCTTTCCTTCCTTCCTTCCTTCCTTCCTTCCTTCCTTCCTTCCTTCCTTCTTCCCTCCCTCTCTCCCTCCCTTCCTTCCTTCTTTCCTGGTGCTGGAAGGACCTCATGTATGCTAGGCAAGCACTCTATCACTGAGCTATATCCCCCAGTCCATATAATGCACTCTTTTTAAACCACACATTGGTATATTCAAACATTTTTTTTAAGTTTTATTTTAACATTCACATTAATTTTAAAGGCACTTAGGTTCTGAGTCACTGGATCTTTGTGATCTCTATTTTTTACTTCTCCTTTTTAAACCTGTCCACATCCTTATGTCCCAGAATCTCCTGGGCTCTTCTAGCTGAGCTTGGATGTGCCGGTCTGGTGTGACGTTATCAGTTATTTGTGGCCTAGTGTAGAAAAAGAGCACTAATGAGATTTTATATTTCAAGCAGGAGACTTTTGAATTCCAAAGTTCAATGTGGAATTTCCAATACTGAGATAGCTTTAATTAGTATTTCACCTATGACCTAAGAGGTTGAGTATTATATGGATATAATTTATCACAGTAGAAAGCTGAGGGCATTCCTTTTGAAATAAGACCATGTTCTCAGTGGGAAGAATGAGAAACTGTTCACCTTCCTGTTCTATTTGACTCTTATCACATAATCAGAAACAACATTCAACTATTAAGACAAATGTGTGTCTCTCTGCACCTGTCCTGTGGTTTGGCACAAGCAGGAGACTGCATGTGCAAGTGGTCTTGATACTGGACAGATGATCTTCATTCTCTGAAGGGTAATGATGAGATACAAGAATGAAGCAAAATCTGTCATAAGTCACAATTGATCCTGGAGTCTGAAGAGCAATGACAATGTCACCATTTGGAACTAATGTGATACAAGCAAAAAAATAATAATTTTTAAAAAGATGAAGATACGCACCATAAAGTAATGGGTGAGAAGTAGGTTAAAACAAATTTGGGACACTCTATTATCTAAAGATATTATTTTATAGAAAGAACATCCGAGCAAAGAATAGAGCAACAGGACTACTAGCCACTTTTTCATCTCAACACAGAATACAAAGGTGACCACAGGATCTCAATTTCCTTCTGCTCCTACATAATGACGAGCATGCCATGAGTGCCTGCCAAATTAGCAACTGGGGTCACTGGGGAGCTCCTTCACTGAGGAAGGAGGCCAGCCTCATTTCTCCATGTTTGTATTGCCCTCGAGCTTACAAAGTTCTTAAACACATATTTTCTCAAAAATTCTGTAGAAAAACAAAGCAGGAGGAAATTATGATTCAAAAAGATGGAATGAGCTGGGTGCAGTTATTCTTATTGGCAAACTGAAGGAGCAAATTCCTATCCCATCATCCTGGTCATCAAGGAAATATTGACTAGGACTGGATCAAGGATGACTAGTGTAGAAAGCTACTTAATCTTTTTATTGGCCGACATCAAACTAATGCCATAGTATTAAGTGGCTGCATCTTTCCAGTCATCCAGAAAAGACAACACTCCAAAACCATCATTATTTTAGCTGTGTTAGGAAGAAAAAAAAAACTTTAAATGCAAAAGAAATCTTACCCAAAGTGAATATTCTAGAACCTGATTGCAAAGCTATCTCTCTCTCCTTCAGAGAAATCACATATCTAAGGAAATCATGGAAATTTAGACCACACTTTGCTATAATGCCATGTGCTTCTCAGCATTCCCAGCAGCACTCTCCGGCATTCATAGTCACCAGGGATTTTTTTTCTGGCAGCCTGTAGTTTTCCACACTTATCAACCAAGGCCAACTAACTACACAATCTCATCTCCAGGGTGGGATGTGGTGTCTGACTCTCTCTGGAGGGACAGGCTACAACATTTAATGAACAGATAATGAATGAACAACAAACATTCCAAAGTGTTTTTCATCAGGGGTGGGTAGACTCTTATTCCAGAATTATTCTTGACTAGCCCTTTCTTAAAAAGAAACTGAAAACCTACCATTGTATAGTGAGCATAAAGATATTCTTAATCTACTATCACCATACGATTTGTTAAAAGAGCCATTTCCCTTTGCTTGCAATTTTCTACTAGCAGGAACAAGAGCCCAGTGGAATCCAAACCTGAGCACGTGGCATTTCTGGCCGTGAGACAAAGGTCTACAGCATCCTCCTAAATATTTGATGACCCCTGGGATACTGCAGTGTAGCACTGCTGTGGGAACATCTGAAGCGGCCAACATGCACAGCTGTTTTTGTCTTCCCATGCTGCTCAGAAGGATGACTGTGGGGGGCTGTGGAAATGGAGGTGGAGTGCTGTTTGATAAAATGAGAAGCACTCACCGAGGCCCGTGCGGCAAAGCCAGCCTGTCGGAGTTCTAAATTGCTGAACTCTGTGGCTCAGGAGTTGGCCATCTGTACCTGCCACCTCCAATCCCTTCTCTCCCTTTCCTCATCATGCTGAAAGCTCCTATGTCACATACCAGGCAAGCTGCCGACAAATGCTCCCACATCCCGGGAAGGGCCATGGCAGTTAGTCTGAGACTATGTCCCCAGGAGTGGTAATGATGGTCTAGTGGTAGCAGCATTTTCAACATTGCCATGTTAACTGGCTCCGCATAAGTGTTTTCAGGTGGTTGGGGAAGAGATCAGTGGCATCTGATAAACACCCTTAGATGCCTTCATAATAAAGAACTTGGTTTGTAATGGTTTAGATTTGAAATGTCCCCCTAGCCCTCGCGGAAACCAGGCAGCCATGTTGGAGGTGGGGTTTGGTTGCCAAGGAGGGGTCCCTAGGGGTGTGACCCTGGAATTATAGAGAGTCCCTCCTCCCCTTGCCTTCTTTCTCTGCTTCTAGCCTCTATGATGTGCGAGCAGAGCCCTTGCTCTCTTCCTCTCTCTATTTCCCACCACCGTAGCCTGAGCTCCACAGACCTGGCCTGAAGTGGACTGAATATCTTAAATCTCCAGAACTGAGAGCAAATAAATCTTCCTTCCTCTAAGTTGTATGTGGTCAGTTGTTTTGGATTACAGTATTGAGAAAGCTGACAGAGACACGATTCAGCTGCCAGTTTCTGTAAAATAAAGTAATATGACCGTGTTCTTTTCACCCCACAGGCATGGCCATTCCGAGGGTGGCAGGAGATGGGGCTCAGCCCTCCAGGATCTCCATAAGCCTCCTCCCATGCCACTCCAGTGACTGGACACTGTGCTTACTCAGAGTCCCCTACATGGTTATTATGTAGCCTCCACTAAGCAGGGTTGCTCCAGTAAGTAAATTAGAAACTCCCCAGAAGAGTTAAACCACTAGTGAGAAACACAATGAAACAGCAAAAGAAAATAACACTTTGTGGGTTTTGTTGTCCTTATAATCATTTAAAAAATGATGTGTCTAAGCTGGGTGTGGTGGCACATGCCTATAGTTTCAGTATTTGGGAGGCTGAGACAAGTGGATCATGGGTTCGAGGTTACCCTCAGCAACGCAGCAAAACCCTGTCTCAAAATAAATTTTAAAAATGAAGAAATATTTGGGGGTATAGCTCAGCAGTAGAACACCCCAGGGTTCAATCCCCAATACAGAAAAAAGAAAAGTGACTGGTTTCTGTCAGCCTTTCTGGTAGTGAGTGAAAAACAAAGAGTAACTACTATTAACAAGAGTGAAAAAGAAAGTATGGACACTATGAAAAATCCCTTACAATTAAAAAAAAAAAGTGTCAAATTCAACATTGACATCCATAGCTTCTGTAGCTGTGGGAACCTGGCCAGCAAGACAACCAGCAATCTGCTGTGGTAGCAGGCTTCTTATTACATATCCTTGGTCCACATTGGTAATATTTTGCCTTAAGAGTGTCAGGGATAATCCATCATAGGTCACCCCTTAGGACTTTCTGTGGGTATCATGTTCTTGCAACACCATTCAGAAAGTGTTTTAGCTAATGTAATTCCCAGCTTTGAGATAGATCAGAGAGGACAAAGACTAGATCATTCGCCAAAGGAAACCAGAAGATACAATCTGCATTAGCAAAGCCCTGACGTGGTTGTCTTACTTAGATGCAGCTTCTGACTGCATGTCACCCAATGTAAATCCCCAGTGCCATTCCACTCACGTTTGCACTACAATTCCTCTCAGATTCTCAGCTTCACAACATTGGTCAAATGACTTAAATAAACCCATTTTCTTTTAAGCTATAGTGTACTGCCCAGATCACCCTTTGGGCAGAGTGTGTCATAGTGCTGGTCCCTGACCAGTTCATAGCTACATCCCTGGCCTGAAGGGAGCTGCCTTGCTGAGATCAGCTCTTGCCCCTCCCTGAGGTCAAGGAGTAGGGAGGGGACAGCTGTCACCCAACAACTGGCCACTGGCCCCTGGTCTCCATCTGGAGCAACTGTGAAAGATCAGTCCAGCTCCAGCACTCCCCTTCAGATTAGCTGAGACCCTATTTCAATTGCCCAACAATTCAAGGGCTCCCTATGCCCAAATCTCTTCTCTCCAGTAAACCTGTGGGCAAATCTGTCTCCCAGGTAAACAAACCTAGAATGGTACCTGAGCAGTAGCTACAGCACACCTGGAGAAAGGTATATCATTCTTTCTAAGTTCTGAAATAAAGGAGATAGAATGTAGAATAAAAAGAACTCACGCTGACCTTTGCTGTGATTCTTAATGATTAATTTGCAAAGTCCCCCCTCAGAGCAGTGGAAGCACTCTTAGTCTGGAGACATTTTTAGTCTGGAGACATTTTTAATGGCCATGACTGGGAGGAATTGCTACTGGCATCTAGTGGGTAGAGGCCAGGGATGCTGCCAAACTTCCTACGCTGCACAGGATGACCCATGACAAAGAATTATCTGGCTCAGAATATCAATCGCATTGCTGTTGAGAAACCCTTCCCCAGAGGCATCAAATAGCATTTAGCATATTATTCAAGTGAATTATTCCCTGTCTCACAGTCAGGATACGTAATGTCTCCAAAGACTGTGCTTTGCAAGAGTGTGAACTCAGAGCTTGACCTCTCCCAGCCACAGAGGAGGCAGGATCAAGGTACCTAGGAGAGCTTCTGAGCCCAGACCTTCACCTGGCTGGGAGGGGGACAACGACAGATTCAACTACAAATGCCCACTCACTGTCCAGTGATAGCTCTATTGGTGAGCAATCATTTGCTCTGCACATCTCCAGACTAAAGGAGGTGGCTCCTTAGGGAGGGAACATGAGTTTCTATAGTTGAGAGATAGGCAGAACAACAGAGTTAGAAGTATCATCTAGCATATTTGTAAGTGGGAGGGCCGCTGGAAAGAGAATGTGTGATACTCTATAAGGAGGTGCCATTCTTCAAGAAGACTCCAAAATTTTAAAGTTACTGACTTTATGTACAAATAAAGTAATATTAAGTTTGCCTTCAAACTACATAGGATAGTATTTCTTTCTTTCTTTTCTTTTTTTTTTTTTTTTTTTTTGTGTGTGTGTGTGTTTGTATGGTGCTGGGGACTGAACCAAGGAGTGTTCTACCTCTGAGATAGATTCCCAGCCCTATTTTATTTTTTATTTTGCAACAGAATCTCATTAGGTTACTGACAGTTTCACTAAGTTGCTAAGACTAGCTTCAATCTGCCATTTTTCTGTCTCAGCCTCCCAAGTACTGATGTTACAGGCATATGCAACCATATCTTGCTCTACGGCAGCATTTCTTTACTCTGAGAATTAAAATCACCACTTGCAAAGCTTTAAAAGAAAAAAAAAGGTAATGCCTAAGTTCTACCATAAAGGGACTGGATCAGAGTCTCCAGGGAAGGACTCAAGAATTTATATTTTGATGGGATGCTGAGACTGGAGGATTGCTGGTTCAAGGCCAGTTTGCAGTAACTTAGCAAGACCTTGTTCCAAAATAAAAATTAAAATAGGGCTGAGGATTAGCTCAGAAGTAGAACCTCCTGGATTAACCCCCTAGTACTATTTTTTGAATAATTTGCATTTCAAAAACCGTGATGCACAGCCAGACAATGGGAGCCACTGGTCTGCATGCCCTTTGAAAAGAGTGCAACTGGCACTGCTGACAACATTATGGAACAGCTCAGAACCACACACATGGCCCTGGCACAAAAAAAAAGTCTTCACCAAGGGCTTTGGGAAGTCCTGGTATGGGCTGCCTCTCTCTCTTGACATGGTAGAACACTATGATTTCCCTGAAATGTTCTTGTGGACTGATTTCTTGTAACTTGGATGGTGAGTGCCAACCTGCTGGGTCCTCCACTAAGGACATTTCCCTACATTACTAGAGGGAGCTCTGACCATTGTAAGAATGGGGATCTAAGAAAGGTAAGAGAGACCTTTTTTCTAGAGTTGCTTGTGAGTCAGAAGTAACATCAAAGATCAAAGTTTAACACCACTAAGTCATTCATTGTAGATTCTAAGATGAAAAAATGATCATGATTTGATTCAGTTGAAAAGATCCAAAGTGACCATGAAAGTGATGGCATGTGTATGGCTTAGAACATTATTTATCTACCCCATAGCTTGTTTCAGAGTATAATCACTAGACATTATATCTTATATACATATATATGTATCACTATCTTGTAACTTCATAATGGAAATGAAGAAGACAGTAGTCTAGAAGAATACAATACATAAACTATGGATTGTAAGATATTGTTATTAGAAATTAAAAAAAAAAAAAGATTTCTTGAGGTTTTAGTTCAGTCTTCCAAGATTTGACTAGGAACATCAGTGCTGACCAACTTCCACAGCTGCTATTAGCAGTAAAGAGAAAAGACTTGTTTCCGGTTGTGATGTACAATTTTAAAATGATACTCATCAGCATACTAAGCTGCTAAAAATGTGTCTGATAGATTAACCAGTTTAAATTTTCTATTTCTAGTTTATGAAATTGTGATGGATAACTTGCCTTATGAAGATGTGTCCCATGGTCAAATTTCACTTGGAAAAGACCCGTTTAAAACTTAAAAGCCAGAGATTGTTGACTCTAATCTGACTTGCACAATGTAAAATATAAAGGGGCTCATTGGCTCTTCTCCAACATGCACCCTGAGCAGCAAAGATAGGAAGTTGAGATTTTAAATGCAGAATTTAAAAAGATTCTATATTCACTAGGGCCTATGGTTGTTTCAAGTACTAATGAAAAGAAAAGAAAACCAAAAAATAATAAAAAGCATCCAAGCATTGTATTTTATGTCTATTTATGTATGACCAAAATATATTTCAAGACACTAATGATGCAAAACCAATTGATTAATTGCATATTGATTAACTGATTGCTTGAAGATAGACAGCCAGACAGGTAGATAAAGTGAAGAAATGGAGTTTCCATGAATGAGCTTTTCAGAATGCACAGCAGCGGGACAACTCCACAGAGCTCGGTTTTCACTGGTCTACTTGATTAACACTTCTCTGGTTATACAGCTTATCTCATTTTCCCAAGAAGAGAACTATTTATGAAGAGTCACGGCCCTTTCTTTGGCTGGATGGAAATGCTGCCCTCAAGCCGCCAGCATAACCTGGAACAAGGATGCTTCATTGCCTCCAATAGGACCCTGGGGACTCTTAGACACACACATATTTATCTTCTCCTCCCCGTGCATATGAAAGTCCACAGTGAGGAAAGCCCTTGCTCTCCACGCCACTGGGCTTTTCACAATCTGCGTCTTCCTTGGCTTAAGGTAACCCTGCCTCATCTGAGGGCCTGTTCCCCCACCTCACATGGAGTGGTGGACTTGCCTTTCAACCCCAGGCCTGGGTGCCTTCCTCTCCTATTTTCTGCCCATCCCTAGCACTGCACTCTGAAACCCCCTTCCCTCCATCCTCTGGTCTTCAATCTCTCTATGACCCTGAACAATAATCCTATTACATCCCTGAACTCTATCCAGGACGTTCATCTCCATCCACCTTTTTAATGGCATTGTTAATGATTTGAGGGGAGTAAATCACAGTCAAGATAATGGCTGCAAAAAATTAATAGACATGATTTTTATGATATAATATACTAGTGTACTAATCGTGAGAACAGTTAATTGAAAAGCACTAAATATTTTATTATCCATTCAGCATTCTGTCTCCTTTTACCATTCAGCATTCTGTTTATTCTTTCCCCTGTTCTGAACTTTTTACCTATTATTCTTTCATAATTTCCCATAAAGGAAAACTGCAGAGTAAGATAAAGGGGATTCTAATCACTACATCTAATTACAGAAATGAGTAAATCACCATTTAACATGTCATAATCTTAAGAAAAAGGGACAAGGCACAATTCAAGGAGAAGCAAATGCCTTATGCATGGGGAGAGATCTAATATAACCTAAGAATTGCTAAAATACTTGAGAAAATGGAGCTTTTTTCTTTCTAATTCTTTTTTCTCTTTTATTTAATACTTTATCAGTAACTTTTCAAATGGCAATATTTCTCAATTAACTAATCTACTTGTTGTTGGACTTTATGGCCACACACCTTGGAGGGGATACCACTGGTGTCTCGTTCATTTCTATAGCTTTAGCCCAAAGCGCAGCCCAGGGTCTGGCACAGAGAAACCCAGAAAATACACTAACATCCCACTCCTACCCAACACAGCACAAGGACTCCATTCCCGTTAGGACTGTTGAATATGCTCTGTTATTGTGTATCCACTTCCAAACACCTTAAGAAAATCACAGTACTCACCAACTGGCGCATGGGCCTTCCCAAAATCAGATTACAAGAGTGGCCACCCTCCTGGGTGATGTCAGAATATTTTCACATCTAATAAACTCCAATAAAAGCTCTCAAAGACTGCCTTCAGCACTTAGACTTGCTGGTTAGTTTACATAACAGTTGAATTTTGTTTTGTTTCTTGGGCTGGGAGGAGGATAAAAATCACAATACCATGTAAATTCTTGAAACCTGACAACCCTCCACCCCACTTGCTATTATCATTTTCATCTCAAAGGCAGGGAGATAGCAAAGCTTGCAAGCTGTGTTCGCTCATCCAGAGCTGACTCTGACTGCACTTGTCAAATGGCCAAGTCCTCCTTCCTCAGGCCTCAACACCACCATCCTCCACCTATCCCTACCCCCTCTCTCTGCTGCCCCGCCCACCAGACCCACAGCTTTCTCTGCAAGATGAAAGGCCTTAAGTATTAACTTATCCAGAACACTTACATTTTTTTTTTCCAGAAGACTCTTAAAGGCTGGGAAGAAAATTATAGTTGGAATTTCAAGCCCTTAGAAATATAGTCTTTGATCATTAATCCTCAAACCTCGAAGAGGTTCAGAATTATCTGGAAAGCCTGTAAAAATATAGATTCTGAGGTCTGTTCCACACAAGCAGACTTTCCAGAGAACAGCCAGAAATCTGGCCCCTACCCCACCCTCCGTGATTCAACACAGCTGGGACAGGGACAGTCAACAGACTCACCTCCAGGGTGATTGCCTGGTCTGCCACCCAAATACCTTCCCCCAAACTAGCCTGCCTCTGACAGGTTGGAAGGGAGATGGAGGATTTACCAGAAGAGGTAGAAGCTACAATAATAAGTACTAAATAGGGGGAAAGAATCAGTTATATTAACCATGGCTATATATTTCGCTAAACAGAATGCTAGCTTCAGCTCAATCAGCTGAATCTGCCATACTGAGATATTTGATCAGCTAATTGTATCAAGTAAGAAAATGGTATTGGCCTTTTTTAATTTCTTCATTCCATTAGGCTATTGTAAAAGGTAGGATTTATTGATGTGCATAAAGGCTTTTCCTTTCCTCCTCCAGAAATGAGAATGAACCCTGGTCATTTCCTAAACCCAATCCAACTATTTCTAAATCCAGACCAGTGTTGAGATCCATTTCAACCTAATTAAGATGAGGCCTCCTAATAATCCACAAAGAAGGACAGGGGAGGCCTCTCTTTCACACTTTCTGTCTTTAGAAGTTCATCTAAGGAAATTTGACCTAAAGAAGTGAGTACACTCTGAGTTCAAGTTCTTGCTCCAACTCCATGACTTCCTTAAAAAGGGTACCAAGGTACGTTATCTGCCTGAAGTGAGACCTAATGCCCCTTACTCTCTCAAGGTCCCTTTTTGCAGTTTGGTTTCAGCTCAGCTGGTCCTCTACCATGTCATCACCCAATTAAAACTGCTGCAAATTAGGACTCTTACACTTCAAATGTGATTGATTTTGATGGTATATTTTTATAGCACTAGTAAATTCTTATCTCAATAATAGATAATTATAATGCAATTAGCCATATTATAATGACAAATTGCGACTGTGTTTATCTGAACCATGACAACTGTTATTTATTGAGGCAACAATGTTAGTGAACTTCTAGGTAGCCAAAGGTGGTTAGGTACACTTGGATGACCCTTTGGGGGTGGGGTACAGGAGAGGGGATTTAGAAACTATGTAGCTGTATCACATACCCACAAGGACACTTTCAACCACAGAGTCTATGAAGTTACTGCTATTCCTAAATACTATTTATTATTACAGGTATTATTAACAACCTATCTACCTTTTTTAATTCAAATATGCATCCTGGAAAATTATATTCTAGTAAATCGTCATATTTCAGGTCCAAGTACTGTGACTTTACTACTCAAAGGGAACGTATATTCTATCATTTTAAGAAGCAAAGAACAATTACTAGTGTGAATAACTTTATTTACTGTATTTGATCCTTTTTCAAGAGGTACATCCTTGAATTTATAAAGAGAAATTATATACATCTATAAGATTATAAAATATATAAAATGTATCATAAATTGTATAAGTTGAAGAAACTTTTTCTTGTACTGTGATGTCCTACTAAATAGCCACAATAAAACAATAGGTTCTCAGCCAGGTGTGGTGGCACACACCTGTAATCCCAGTACTTGAGAGACTGAGACAGGAGAATTGCAGGTTCAAGTCCAGCCTTAGCAACCTAGCGAGACCCTGTTACAAAATACAAATTAAAAGGGCAGGGCATGTAGCTTGGTAGTAAAATGCCCCGGAAGTCAATTCCCATTACCAAACAAAAACATTACATTCAAACAAAAACAAAAAACAGGAGGTTCTCTGTTCATCCTCAATGCATCATTTCCAAGCTATCACTGCCTTTCACCTATCACAAAAAGTATAGGATCAAAACAACATTGTTACTATTGTTGTTATTTTTGCTAAAGTACTAGATCTGCAGTCTCACCCAATTCTGCCTGAATTGTACTCAGCGGTTATAGGCAGTCAATATAAACCACAAGGTTACTGAGTAGGAGCAGAATGTCCTTAATGCTGACAGAAACATAATTACCCTCAGTGTTCTTAGAGAACATAGCTCTACAAGCCCAGATGTTATGCCAGCATGGTGACCTCTTGCTTCTGCCACCTCATCAGGCAACACTATCCACACTTCTCACTATTCTGAGTCTCTGTGTGAACTGAATCCATGGGCTGCCCTGTGCTCAGGCTTCCAGGCCAATCCAGCCAATGGTGGTATCAGATGGTCAAAGGGAAGGAGAAGGAGATGAATATATTTGTGTTATTGACCATCTCCCCCATGGTGGCTCTGCACTGGCTGCTGACCGCAGCTGAAAGCTGAGGACTTGTCAGGGGGCCCTCTCCCCATAACACTCTCTTCTCTCTTTTGGCTTCCAGTAACCACTTTCTGCTCTGATCTACCAAGCCTAGTAATAGTGTATCCTTTTGCTGAGACTAGTCTAGCAGTTCTTCTGTAGGCTTTATTGCTTTCCCCAAATTCTACCCATACATTTTTAAATAGTTCATGTGTTAAACTCTTCTCAATTGTCCATCTTGAATATACTACCTGTTTCCTGTCCAAATTCTGAATAACTCACTCCTTATATTAAAATTTGCATCTTTGACCAGTTTATATGATAGAGTAGGGATGCCTTGTTGTAACCCTTGGGTTTGTGGTCAAAAGCTAAGGTTTTAATAACAAACCCAAGCTTTTGACCACTGTGGGATAGTACAGATGCGGAAAGGGCCAGAATCAACGTTTAGCAGGTAGATTGCAAGATACAGCAAGTCTAGGAATTCAAAAAATAAAAAGGAGTTGTGCAAAGAGAGATGACTGGCCTTTCAAAGTGAAGCTGAAAGAAGTTCCAACTCAAAAAGAGAACAAAGAACTATCAGTAGGAATCCCAGGTGTTACTCTAATCTGCAGAGGGGCAGGTGATCATCTTTCATCTTGTGATGAAATAAGAGGGGTTCAGAGAGATGCAGGAGTGCAGACAATGGTTAGAGCAGGTTTCTGATGACTCAGCTATGGGAGAACTTGAGGGCAAAGGCAGCAATCCATGCAGGAAATAAAACACTGGGAAAAACTCTTCTAATATCACTGAGGAAGAGGCACGCCAGTCAGGGACCAGGTCACAGCAGAGCTGGACTGTCAGGCTCAGAATGAGGCCAAGTGCAAAAACCAAACCAAACCAAAGCAATCAACACATGTCCTCCGACTCCTCCCTACCGTCTGCCTAGAGTCAGTAGTGGAGCTGAAATCTGGGGAGGAACTGAGCTGAGAAGCTGGGGAGAGTGGAGGATGGAAGTTGAACAAACCAGTTGCCGGGGTGAAAGGGATTCTTGGGATAACATGAAGGCTATTAAATGCCTTCTACTTAATCTTACCTCAAGGTTCTCACTTGGGGAAAATGGCTTCAAAATGGACTGAAAAGTAGGAATTTAAGTAAGTAGCTTTCTGTATGGTTAGTGCTTGCTGATAACTTACTGCATGCTAGGACCTGGGCTGTACATGCATCTTCTTACAGCCACACAACAACCCTGCAAGGTAGATAGTACTATTACCTCCACTGATAAGGAAACTGAGGTATAGAGAAGATAAATCATTTTCCCAATGTCACTGAAAGTTAGTGGAGGCACTGGGATTCAACTGCAGCTGAGGCCACCCTCCCAACTACTCAGGCAGTCTCTGTAGCAACATCAGAGAGTCGTGTGAAGGCTGTATGTATCAGCCATCAGTGGGGCGCATGTGAGTGGGTGGTGTGTGGTGTGTGTATTTATCTAGACAAATAACTACATAGTTGTACACCCTTGGGGAGTTATGTTCTGCTGCACAGCACTCTCATACATTATTGTTGGGGCAGTAATTTCATTGTTTCCAGACAGCAATATTATCTTTCTGCAGGAGAGCAGGTTTGTCTGCCTTCTGACTGGTGTGAGGAGCGCCTGGACCACTGTAGTGTGACATTCAACATCCTCCTAATTAACCCTTTGGGAATGCAATTCACCTTTTGGGCTTCCAGTCAAGGTCAAGAGTGGAGATGAAGGTGGGCAGAAAGGACTTTATAATGCAACACCGGTTTTCAAAAACTTTCAAATTGTTTTTTTTTTTAGCATCACAATCCTTCTTTGAATACAGTATTACTCAGAATCTCCATATTCATAAAATCAGAACTTCTGTGATCTAAATTTTGTAAGCAGTATTACTCAATATCTCCATATTCATAAAATCAGAACTTCTGTGATCTAAATTTTGTAAGCAGACCCAAATACTGACAGCTCAGCTTTCCCCAGATACTTTGAAGCTCTAAGTTTAAAAACACTGATGTTTTGGTAGTTTCTTGTAAAGCACAATATAGTCTTACCATATGATCCATCCATTGTGCTCCTAAATGAGTTGAAAGCTTATGTCCACCCAGATGGACAAAGCATACAGATGTTAGTAGCAGCTTTATCCATAATTGCCAACAATTAAGAGCAACAAAGATGACCTTCAACAAGTGACTGGATAAACTGTGGTATATCCTTTCAATGGATTAGTATTCAGCAATAAAAGCAAATGAGCTATTAAGTCATAAGGATCATGGAGGAAATTTCAATGCAAAGTCTGCTTACTATATGATTTTCATCATGTAACATTCTGTAGACGGCAAAACTACAGAAGCAGGAAAACAATCAGGGGCTGGGGAGCAGGTAGATGGTTTGACCAGGTGTATCCAGAGGATCTTTAGGGCAGTGAAATTATTTTGTATGCTACTGTAATGGTAGATACATGATATGCATTTGGCAGAACCTATAGGATGTACAACAGCAAAGGTAAACCTTAATGTAAGCTATTGACTTTAATTAAAGAGAATATATCCATCACTTATTGGTCCATCACTTGTGAGAAATGTACCACACTAATGCAAAATGTTAATTACAGGGGAAAATGAAGGTGAGAAGAGAGGAAGTGTATGGGAATGCTCTACTTCTTGTTCAGTTTTTCTCTAAATTTAAAACTGCTTTAAAATGTATTAAGTTTTAAAAACCACTTATCTCAATAAATACTGAATGAGTGCTCGATAGGCTTAACAAATTCTTATTGTCACTGATTTGACACGGACCTTGGTCATTTTGACACGGGGTATCTCTCTAAGAATAGGTTAGTGCATTCCAGTGGTGGGCACAACATCTAGGTTTCATACTCAGGAGGCATTAATTGACCTGTGGTTTTAGATAAGTCACTTAAAATGAGCTTCAGAGTATTTGGCTGGAAAGTGATAAAATAATAATCATACACGAAAATACAAAATATATACTTATATAGAAACTATAAGAATCATTAATGTGTATACTGCTTTCAAGAAAACAAGCACTGGAAGAAGTGTTCAGTTGTTCCTCTTTTGTTTTCATTGATGTTAATTGAACATATGCAGTACTGGTACCTTGAAGTAAATCTCAGAGGCCACAGTTTGTAACAGAAGTGAAATAGTGAAGAAAAGTGGGTAAATAGATGAGAGAGGCAATCTGTAATCTATCTACCCATGTAGTTTTCCATTAAAAGAAAAAAAAAAAAGAAAAGGCGCTGGCATTAGATAACACAGTGATGTAGGACTGGTCCCCTCCATTGCAAACTCAAAAGCCTGCCCACGTCTGATATTTCTGGAAAAGACTCTGCTCCTGATACTTCACTAGCCTTTGCATCTTCAAGATGTTTTCTGTTTAAAATTCATTGATAAAGTGAAGAGCCTCAGGGCAGACCTGGATCAATACCTGTATCTCTCTTTAGAAGAAGGAAAAAGTAAACATCCATTGTTTAAATGATTGCACTGAGCACTTCAATCCTGGCACAGACACCACCACAACTGCCCTGGCTAATTCACCTGCAGAGGATGCTACAGCTGGGGTAAAGGTGCTTCGGACCAGAAATGCTGAGAATTCTCCTCCCCAAGAGATTAGTAAAGCCCTGCATCATTTTTCTTCTCTCCTAGAAAATGCACAAATTATTTTAAAATATAATAGCCAGGCAGGCTCCCATGAACCCAGTAAAAGTAGTGTATCTTTTCAAAAGTAGCAAAACACAGGCTTCCTGTCCCTGTGGAGGGTGGCTAGACACCAATAGAGCAAGGCATTCATTGTGTATGTCTGTGGCTGAAGCACTGAAACCACAGAGCACTGAAACCAAGATAAATTCATTATCCAACCAAAGATACTTAACTCATAAGATTTGATGTTAGTACACAAATAAGTATGCTCCTGAAAATATAAACTCTGTGTGTGTCCATTGTTTTTTAGATATACTCACTTAAGTAAATTGGTAAACAATAAAATGAGCCAAATTTTAAGAAACATGCCAAGACTTGCACATCTCAGCAAAAGGTGTCTCCCTCAAAGCAGGAATAGTGAAAGCCACATTGATTCTCCTGATGCTGTTGTTACTTAAAATATTTTTGTAACTTCCTTCGAGGAGCTAAATTCTGGACTGAAGATCTTCTGCTATAACCTTGTTGGCTACAGATATTGATCCCTTGAATGATGGATTTTATTAAGTAAAGAGTTCAACAAGTTTTTGGAAGCTGGTTTGCTTAGCAATGTAGGTTATCAGTGGGAAGCATGTGTTATGGATCAACTTCAAGGCTTGAAGACAAAATCATAAAACTGAGTTCTGGGAAGCTCAAACACTGGCCCTCAGAGACCTCCAAAGGGGGAGACTTACAGGGGATTGGATAATGACAACGCAGACTAGGAATATAGGATTTCAAAGTGATTCTTATGAAAGGAAAACCCTCGCTTGGTATATGCTATAGCATCTGTCTGAAAGAGAAACAGAGACAAAGAGAGAGAAATCTCATTCTTTTAGAGCAATGATTCCTAAATGTTTGGCCTGAGGACTCTTCAGCACTTTTAAAATATTGAGGACCCCAGAGAACTTTTGTTTATGTGAATTATGTTCATTGATATTTAACACATTAGAAATTAAAACTAAGACATGTAAAATGATGATTCCTTAAAAATAATGGTAATAAATCACTACATGTTAGTATAAGTAACATTTTATGTAAAATTATATTTTCCAAAATATAGCAAGAACAATGGCATCATTTTAAATCCTTGAAAATCCACTTTATGTGTGGCTTAATAAAAGCCAGAAAATCTCATACTTGCTCCAACATTCAATCTGTTCCATATTATATGCCATATAAACTAGAAAACTCCACTCTACACCTTGAGAGAATGAGAGATGAAAACACAAATAATGTCTTGGTGCTATAATGAAAAAGGCTCTCAGCTGACAGACTCCCCTAAGGATCTTGGGGATTCCCAGTGTTCCTGGGACCACACTTGGAAAACCATCATTTCACAGACACACCTGGAGCATGACAATAAACACAACTGTGTGTGTGTGTTAGTCAGCTTTCTGTTGCTGTAACAAAATACCTGATAAAAATAACTTAAGGGAGGAAAGATTTATGTGGCTTACAGTTTCAGAGGTCTCAGTGCAGTCTATGGTTGCTCAGCCTCATTGTTTCTGGGGTTAGGATGAGGGAGAGCATCATGGTGGGGAGGATGGACATGGTAGAGCAAAACTGTTTACCTCATGGAAGCTGGAGAGAGGACGAGGGAGAGGGAAACCAGGAACAAAATACGTTCTGCAGGGGCACGCCCCAATGAACTCACTTCCTTCCATCAATTCCCACCTCATAAAGTAGTTCCCATCCCAGTATTGCTAGGCTGGGGACCAAGCCTTTAACAGATCAGTCTTTGGGAGAAACTTAAAATCCAAACTATAATTGTGTGTGTGTGTGTGTGTGTGTGTGTGTGTGTGTGAACAAAGAGCTAAAGAACATACACAATAGGACTTCAGAAGCTCCTTAAAACACTGATCTGAGGAAAGTAGGTCTTCAGGTCTTCATGTTCCCAACTTCACTTTCCCCTACCAGAGCATTGTGCTAGCTTGACCCAGCCACTCGGCTACATCACCATTATCTCCTGCACTCCTTATACTCCTTAGCCATGTCTATTTGTGCCCTCTGTGTCCTTGTCTGCCTGTCTGCTCTTTAGTCTGTGCTAGCAAATGGAACCAGAGCAGCAGCCCAGGCCTTAGCTGCTGCTGCTCAAGGAAGCCATTTAGAGTGGCAGAGACAAGGACATCGAAGGCCTGTTTGGTTTCATCCAGTAGCTCAGCATCAGTTTCTTTGTTCTCTCCAAACACACAAACTGTCCTCATCCCAAAGTGGCCACCGATACTACTCAGTTAACACTTCAGCCTTGGAAGATGGAGTCGGCCCTCTGCAAATCACCAGGAAGGCGCAGGTTAGGGGTGCAATCTCCAGACTCCAAACACGCACACGTGAGATGTGCTCAGACTTCATGCTGATGTGATGGAAAAGGAATTGAAAATGAGTACACCTTAGACTGAACTTTTGAGGAAAATATTATAGTTTACCAAAAACTATCACTTAGAAATTGAGGTGTCCCTGGGTTCTAGGCACCATTCTGGGCATTTGCTATCTTAGTAGAAAGAGCACTCGGATGAGGGGTCCAGATACCTGAGATCTGATCCCCAGGTTACATTTAACTAGCTGTACGTCCCTGGAAAAATCACCTAATCTCTCCAAACCCCAGAGTTTACTTGGGTAAACATGAAAACATTAAAGCAAATGAACTCCATTGACCTTGCCATCTCAAAACTCTATGATCCGAAAGCCTGGGGCAACCTGCAAGTACACACACGCAGGTAAAAAGATTTGTAGATATGCGAGGAAGGAAGAATGTGGGACAAATTTTTCTAACAGGGCTCTCTAAAACATTGTGGGTGCCTGCCAGTGGATGGAGGTGTGCACTGATGACGCAGGCACCACCTAGAAATGCTTTCAAAGCCTCAGGAGCTGGGGCCCTGCCCCTCCCCACTTCCACCGAGGATGGCTGCTTTCCAGGGCCTCTGCCCTTTGCTGTTCAGGATCTCATTATTCCCAGGGCTCCAGAGGGAACACATGAAGCCCCCGTGATGCTGAGCATATGGCCTGGCTCAAAAAGTGCTTTCCTGTACAAAGAAATAGGACGCATCCCAGAGACAAAAACACCTGGCTGCAACCAGGATTCTCAACAGAGTGATCTGTACCCTTGAAACATGTGAGCACAGCAATGTTAATGCTCAACTCGAAAATGGTGGCAGTGGAGACCACATTCCCCTGAATGACACTCCCCCCTTCTCAGCTCTGCCACACGCTCGCATGAAATATCAAATTGCTCGCAGCTCATATTGAATAATGAATATGCCCGCCTCAGCCTATCACCAAGCCTTCAGCAGTCCGCCTGGGGAACTGGGAGAGATGTTAGAGGTTTGCAGGCCAAGCACAAAATTGAAGACAAGCTTGAATTAATAATTTGCTTATTTCTATACATGTGCTTCAAAATAAAGTGCAAATTGAATAAGGTAATAACAGAGCTTGGGAGGGGAGGGGGGGGGAAACCTTCCTCTTGCAAACTGCTGACACTACAATTTCATTATCTCTCACCACCCTGAATGTGATTTGCAAATGTGCTCTCTCTATGTCATCATGTGGAAATGTCTTCAGGAAGAGCAAAAAAACAAATGGAAAATAATTCCATGGAGCTGTGGGGGAAAATATTAAACCTCACATTTTAAACTGATTTTTTTTTTTAGAACACAATTTCTTAAAAATTGTGCTTTGTCGACCTCTGTGCCTGAATCACTTGAGAGTTCCTTAGAAATCTCAGGGAGCTTTCATGTATTGTCCATTCCATGTTAACTCCCCTTTTCCCTACATTGATACAAAAATCTTCAGCATGTTCTTACCCATCACAATTATACACATGCCTCTGCAGTTACATTTGGTCAACTACCATTTTCAAACACATTTTCTCTGTAGGTGTGTGCCAAAATCATAGGCACACTTCCCACCTGGTTTTGTAATCATTTCCCCCTTTGTAATCATTTTCCCCCGTATCCAAGCATTTGTAGAAAAATGAAAACAATGTGTGCTTAAGCCAGCCCCAGCATCTCACTTCATTTACTGCATCAGGGCTATTTTCTTGGATCTAAGGACATCAGGGGGGAAATGTTTTAAAAGAAGGAGGGAGATGGGTATGTATACATATGTGCATGCATGCCTGCATGTACACACACACTTATACTCACATTTATACTAAACACCCAGAAGCTAATTGCACCTCAAATATTTTAAAATTTATTTTTATTGTACATGTTCAAAGTCTACAACAAGATATTTTTAATGTTTTTATTTTTAACTGATACATAGCAATTGTGCACATTTAGGGGCTATAGTAAGACATTACAATACACAACGTGATGTTTTAAGAGACTCAAAATATTGAAAGAAACACACCCCAAGCAAACCTCAAAGACAGATCAGCCGAAGACTTCCCCTGTGTCCCAGTGCCCTGGGAAGCGAGTCTTCGGCTTTGAGGACCACTCTCTCCCATGGGCAATGGGCAAAGCCACTCAAAGATCACCTGGTGTAAGAGCAGAAAAGCATCCCCTCCACTCCCACTGTTCCTTAGCAAACCTGCCTCCTCTCCCTCCCACCCTCTTCACCTGCAGTCATCTGCAAACTTCTCTGGTTCCTCACAATTGGATTAGGTTTTCTCTGTGCATGCTCACCTCTCTGACTACAAACTGCCTAATGGTTTGTTAATAATTTCACTAAAATATAAGCTCCCTATAACACTGGAACTCCAGCTTGTGGGCTTTGTGTTCCCAACACTCTGTCCATTACCTGGCATATAGTGAGAATAAACTACTAGTTGGCTGGTTGAATTGATTAATTAATTAATACACTTGGACCAATCTGGGTTGTTATCCAGAGGAGGGAAGGGAAGCAAGCAGAAGAGATGAAGTTTATGGATCTAGAGGTTGGCGATGGAGTGTTAGGTCTCTCACATCTGAGTTTCTGGTTTGTATTCAAACTTGATAGGCCACTTATGAAAACTGAAATCACTAAATGCCTATTGGGTAATGGACATTAGTATGACTTCCACAGGCCAACATTTAAAGCCATAAGGCATAGAAAACTCACTACTGTCCTCTTTATCAGTGGCCTCTAAGACATGAAGGAGTGGTTGGACCACAGATGCTGACAAATTTTGTTTCTCTAGAAATAGCGTGAGGATTTATTGGCACTAACAATACTTTTCAATTTTATTTGTGCATTATAATTACACATAATAGTGGAATTCAGTGTGACATAGGCAATAACAATCCGTGAACACCCAA
>PVLC010024141.1:0-24977 GCA_004027655.1 Graphiurus murinus
AAAGAAAAAATATATTCACCAGTTAATATCTATTTCAAAATGTTAAAAGAAGAAACTACTATTGTGAAAAGCAAACTCCTACCTTATATTGTTTCAATAGAGTACACATTCACATACATAATTGCTCACACATAGATAAACATAACTGTATACTTTTTAGATTTCTCCCATTCTACTCATCTCCTACAGGTAACCAATTTTATTAGTTTCTGATTTATCCTTTCAGTATTTCCTTTGAATGAAATAAGATTCATATTTGTTTTCTTATGCCTCTTTATACCATATGCAAAATGTAGAATGCTCTAGGAAATCTTTAATGCTTTCTATTTTTTTTACTCAATAATATGTCCTTCAAAATATTCCATATTAATTCATATAGATCTTCCTTATTCCTCTTTTCCAAATCTATAGTGTACATTCAGTATAAGGATGTATTATATTTTATTTCACCAATTTCCTGTGTTTGAAGATTTAAGTTACTTGAATATGTTGCAATTATAAACAATGAATAACTTCGTGCAAATATGTTTTTAAAAGTCTATTTTACTATAAATTCTTAGAAGTAGGATTTTCAGAGTCATTAGGTAAGTGCATACAGTTTAGTAGATATTTCCAAATATGTTGTAGAAGTTTATGTTCCCATTAGCAATATGTGAGATTTATATGCCTTATTTTGACCAGAACTCTTAAGACAGATTAGTTTATTTCTAATATTTAGCAGATTGTTTTTCAAATGAAGCTGTTGGTATTGTTTCAGGCTAATGAAGAAGTAATAGTATACAAATTTTTAAAATAATGAATTAAAAGAACAAACAAGGGGTCTTTTTTTTCTAGAGCATGACTCCCACATTTACTTACTCCTCCAGCTTCTATTTCTTCTATTAAATTATTTTAATTAATAGACACATATAACTCATTGTACCATTCCTGTGTTATAAGCACTGCTGGTTTAATTCTCAGAGAAGTTCCACATAGTAGTAATTTTAGCCCATTTTTATGCCAGTGGAAGCATGGATCTTGTCTAAGTTCTCACAACTAGCAAGTGGAAATACAAGATTCAAACACAAGCAGGCTGTATTTGGAAACCATTCCCTTTACCAGCACTCTTTCTTCACAATCAGAAGAAATAAAGAGTGGCCATGGCTGGTGAATGAGTTGGACAGAAGCTAGATATCTTGCATTGCCCTGAGTAGCAGTGTCTTTGTTCATTCTGATGTGCTCAGTTGCAAACAATAATGCAGTGATACATCATTTCTAATCCATCATTGTATGTACATCATGCAATGTGCTACTTCAGTTTTTTATTATGATAGTCACTGGATATGCCTGTGTTTTAGGCTATCACAAAAATAACCAAGGGAGTTCAATCTATAATATAAAATAGTGTTATCTATTACTAGTATTATGAGTACCATGTGGTTTACATTACCTATATATCCTTTGCATGATAATCTGAATCCATAAGTCACAGGAAGCAGTACTTATTAAGAATAAAATGTTTATTTATAACCAGAAATGAAGGAAGGAAGAATGGAAGAAGGAAAAAAGAGGGAAGGAAGGGAAGGAAGGAAGGAAGGAGGGAAGGAAGGGAGGGAAAGAGGAGGGGATGGAAGAAAGGAAAAAAAGGAAGAGAGGGAGGAAGGAAGGAAATTAGTTCAATGTATACATTTTGACTCAATTAGGAGTGCAAATGTTGCATAGGGCCCAAAGGTTTTCAGGATTTAGGATGTCTAAAGGGATTTTAGGGACAGACTCAACTTTTAGTGTTAGCAAGAATACTGTAGGTTTTTTGTTTTGTTTTGTTTTGTTTTGTTTTTATCTAGTCTAATTATAGATCCTTTTGTATTCTAGCTTCACTGAGGAGAAAATTGAGGCTCACATAGTATAGGTTACTTTCCCAAGACTTCCCAACTTAAAATCAAATTTGAACAAGATACAGGATTTTTTTAATCTCTTGCACTGATACTTTTTTTTTAAATTTCCAGCTTATATTTCTTTAATTTCCAGTTTATAGCTTCATTCCTAGCTCTCTTTGCGTTTGATACAGAGAGGTGAGAGATATAAGATGGATTGCCAATGTTCCTTCAGTATTTCTACTTATATTCATCTCTGTTTAGTCTACTTGTTTTGCTGTTATTTATAAAAAAGAAACCTTTTTTTTTTTTTAAAATGTGAAGCCACTGTAGATAAGATGCTGTTGAAAAATAAATACAGAAAGACCTATGCTCCTGTTGGGATATATTAGGTTTATACCACAAAAGTCCCTCATGATATCCTTTGTCACTCAGTCTGCTGACTGCAACCTCTGGCAACAACTAATCTTTTCTCTGTGTCTGTAACTTTGCAATTGCTGATTGTGCGTTATTACCATGTATAACTTTATAAGTTGTTTTTCAGAGGGGCTGTGTTATTTGAGATTTTCATCTGCAGTGGATGAGTTATTTGGGTTCTTTGTATTCATACCAGCATTTGGTGTTGTCAGAATTTTCTTTGAGCTATTTTGATAGACATATGGTGGCATTCTATTGTCATTCTAATTTTAACTTTTTATATGCTTTAATTGGTTTATTATAGTCTCACATCATGATATAAATCCTGTTGACAGTGAAATACTTGCACATAGCACTTGGTGGGTCTCCTTTCCCAAGCTCCCTCCCTATTTTACCCTTCCCCATACAGAGTACTGAGATCTACATTGGTATTTGCACATATCTACACAAAGTCAATGGTAGTAATTCCTTCAGTGAAACTCGCTCTTTCCTCACCCCTTCTCCTAGACCACCTCCCTGCCTCCACCGAATTTTCTCCTCCATTATTTGGAGTCCCTCTGGTATCTAAATTACTCCCTAGCTTTTGCATATTACAGGAAATATATGACCTTTCACTTTCTATAACTGGCTAATCTTACTTAACATAATGTTCATCAGGTCCTTCCATTATCCTGCAAATGACATAATTTTGTTCTTCTTTATTGATAAATAGAATTCCATTGTGTAGATAGCCCATTATTTTGTAATCCATTTATCTGTTGATGAATCCCTAGGTTGGTTCCATAATTCAGCTATTATGAATTTGCTGCTATGAACATGGATATGCATATATTACTACAATTCTCTAATTTCAGCCCCTTTGGAAAGATAACCAAGAGTGGTGTAGCTGGATCATATGGTGGATCCATTCCCAGTTTTCTATGGAATCTCCACACTGACCTCTATAGCAGCTGAACTAATTTACAATCCCACCAACAGTGTAGAAGAGTTCAAATTTCCTCACATCCTTCACAACATTTATTGGTTTTTGACTTACCATTCTGATTGGGGTTAGATGGAATCTCAGTGTAGTGTTGATTTGGATCTCCCTGATGGCTAATGATGCTGGATATTTTTTTCATGTATTCATTGGCCATTTGTATTTCTTCTTTTGTGAAGTGTCTAATTCAATTGCTTATTTGTTGATATGGTTTTTTAATGTAAAGTCTTTTAAGTTCCTTGTATGTTCTAGATATTAGTCCTCGATCAGAGGGATAACTGACAAAGATCTTCTCCAGATCCACACATGTTCACAGATGAATTCTGCAAAACCTTTACAGAAGAACTAAACCCAACTTCACAAGTTATTCCATGAAAATGAAATAGATAGAATTCTTCCAAATTCTTTCTCTAAGTTTGGTGTCACCTTAATACCAAAACTGAGTAAAGATCCCTCCATAAAAGAAAATTACAACCAATATCATTGATGAGCATAGATGCAAAAATTCTAAACAAAATACGAGCCATGAACCATTTCAAGAAAATTGTACACCATGACCAAGTTAGTTTCATCCCAGGAATGCAAGGCTGGTTCAACATATGCAAATCAATACATGTTATTCACCACATAAATAGAACTAAGTACAAAAATCACATGGTCATCTCAATATATGCTGAAAAAACATTTGATAAAATCCAACACTCATTTATGTTAAAAACACTTCAGAAAATCAAAACAAAAAGAATGTACTTCAACATCATTAGGGAAATATACAATAAACCCAAACCTAATATCATAGCGAAGGGGGAAGAACTATGGGAATTCTCTTTAAAATCAAGAATAAGTCAAAGATGCCCACTATCACCATTTCTTTTCAATAATTTTCACTTTTTAAATTGCTAAAGATGTTGATTATATCAAGGGATAAAAAGGTCTATCCTTTTGAATTTTAGAAATAAGCATTTAAATAACTTTTTGTCAGTATTTTAGAAAACATTTAAGAATTATTTAGTTTATGTTTCAGAGACATTTAGTGTATTTTCTAACTATCACAGCTTGAAGAGAATCAAAATCCTATTACAAACATTAGGAGTAGATAACCAGTATTCATACATAAAAAGAATGTACTTTTTAGTCCCAGACATGGTGGCATAAACCTGTAATCCCAGTACTTGGCAGGCTGAGAAAGGGGGATTGCAGATTCAAGACTAGCACATGTAATTTTAGTGATACCCTATTTCAAATCAAAATAATAAAATAGGTTGGGGTATGTGGCTCAGAGCTGTGATGACTATGGGATCCATCTCCAGTAACACAAAAAAAATTACATAAACTTCAATGAATTTTTTGAAATGTTACCAGTTTTGCAAGGGGGTGGCTATTAAGAACCTATGAAATTTATCTTAGTCATTGGTATTACATATTCATATATACAGGATAATTATAGCTCATAATTTGGTGAATTATATGTGTAACAAACTTCCAGATTTATACTTTACCTTTATGCTACAAAATCCCAGGGTGATTTTATCAGTTCAGAAAATATTGTATCAACTAGTAAAATTCAGCAATTTCTGAGATGCAGTTGCATAATAATATAATAGATAACCAAGAAAATTATGTAATAGTTTAAGATGAGAACTGAAGAAGGCCATGTTTAGTTGAAGCCATGAATTAAATAACGAGTAGTATAATTTTTAAATTAACATTTCACTGAGATATAAATTGCAAAAGTAGTTCTATAAAAATAGTTTCAAATTAAAACCTTCAAATGAAACTGTAAATCTTCTCTTTTTTGGAGTAGAAGTGAAAAGAGACTAAAAATGATTTTTTTTGCTTTTTGCAGAAAGAAGCCTTGATATCAGTTGATATACAATAATTCAGAGAACCTAAATTAAGTGTACTACACATTTCCTTTATTACCTGTCCATCATTGCTATTCTCTGATTTGTCAAGCTGTTCCCAATACTTGTTAGTCCCTATCTTGGACCACTGGGAATAACTAGTCAAATGCAACTAGTCCCTAGGTGACCCGGCATGCTAACAAAACCAGATCTATCCCTGGAAGTGAGCTAGCCTTAGGAAGTGAACCTGAAGTGTGTGAAGTAGACGTAGGTCAGAAATATCAAGAAAAGCTAGAATAATGAGGAAACTGAGGCTATAAAATTCAGAGAGAATTAAGTTAGACAAGGAATGGTGGAGTCCAAGTAGGTTAGAAGAAGTGGGATGGTCCTGTCAGAGGCAAGCAGGAGGAGGATGGTCCAGTCTGAGAGTCCTCATTCAATCATGATGAGCTTAGTGTTCTGCACCTGTGACCTTACTGTGACTCCCCTTTTACATCTGACTTGTCATTGAAATGACCCTACCTCAATTAATAAAACAAATGATACAAGAAGTACCTGTTGAATTGTGGCTTTGTTTTTTTCTCCCATGAATAATTACCCTTTTCTGGTAAGTCAAGTTATGCATAAATACATAGACTGCATTTTATATTTCTCATTATTAGAGAGCCTACACAAATTGAAGTACATTTAAATCTGTACTCTAATTTAGGAATCCCTAGAAAATGTATTTTCAGTAACAGTGTGAACTTTGGATGTGCATTCTAGTTCTGTTTGATAAGTTAGTGTTAGATTTCTTAGACAAGCCCACCTGAAGGTGTTTCAAATTCATGGAACTTTGCTTAATGAACTGGTATTAACCTGTAGCTAGTTGTATAGCTATTAGACTGATTATTGAGATCCACCTGCAAAAATAGCCTATAATACAGTCAATTAGCACTAACTGATTATTTTTTAAGTAGTCACTGATGAATACCTAACTTGTGCCCAGTTAAACCTAATGAGCAATGACAAGAAGGTTCCTGAGCATTTCAGGAAATCAGCAGACACTATTTATACACACTATTGAGCATTTGCTAAGTGAAGGCATCTTAATGTTTTGTTTCCCCTAATTTCTAATAGAAATAGTTCAATCAATATAACTGTATTATGTATTTATCCTTTACAGTAATAAAATAATTTGGAATTATAAATATGGATATACATGTAAAATGTATTGTCAACCTCCCAAACCAAATGTATACTATATCTGTTTTCATGTGCTTCTGATAAGTGAGCTCTGTTTTATTCTCTTGAGCAGTTGTCTGCTACCAAAGAGCCATGGACCATTTCTATGCTAATGAGTTTTAATCAGTATATAAATATTAGTTTTTGTTTGAATTTATAAGCTGTATCAACACATTCTGTTAGGTTTCATATGTCAGGAAGTCTATTGTGCTACAAGAAAGAGGTGAGCAACACAGAATGATTACATTTAGGAGCTAAGAAAAATGGAGATGTATTCAATCAAAAGTGACCATTTCATGCTTTCAATTAAACCATCCAAAATTATAGCATTCAAAATGTGCAGCAAACATAAACTGCATATTTAAAAGTATTGGTTAGCATATCTTCTTGGGTTATATCTACATATATACACACATGGTTAGTGAGAATCACTGAAGGATGGAGATATATATGTATATATCTCCACAAGGTTAGTGAGAACCATTGAAGTCCCAGATACTATGGAGGTTTATAACACCACATTTGTAGCCCACATTTATATATAAGTACCCACATATATATGTATATATTTAATGTATATTTCATTATATTCATAATATATGGATTGCACATTTCTATCTTAGGGAATGAAAACAAGATCAATGACTAAATACAACATTTTTTTCTGTTCAAAGTTTATTTGTTATTTTGTTTATGAATGTGTAATAGTTAATAGAATGGTTTCAGTCAATAACAAACTTGGATTAAATCCACAAATGAATGTTTTTTAATATTATAATTTTAGATATATTATTTATCTCTTGGGTTTCAGATTTTCATTAACAAACTAGAATAATAATACAGTTGAGCAACCCTAATCTAAAAAACATGAAATCTAAAATTATTTAAAATCTGAAACTTTTTGAGTGCTGACATGGAGCTAAAAATATAAAATTCTACACTGGACCTTGTATGATAGGTGACAGTCCAAGTGCAGTTACATTAAAAATACTGTGTCAAATTATCAGGCTATGTGTTTGAAATGTATATGAAACAAAATTGAATTTTGTGTTTAAACTGGGGTACCATACCCAAAATATCGCATTACATATGCAAATAATTTGGAAAAAAATCCAAACACTTCTAGCCTCAAGCATTTCAGAGAAGGAATACACAATTTATAATTGTCAAATTACTTTTTCAAGTCAGTGTGCGTGTGTGTGTATGTGTGTGTATGTGCTGTGCACGCTTAGCATATGTCTACCTGATACATGTTGTACATGAAAAGGAAGGTAGCAATTAACGTAAGGAGGAAAATTAATCTGAGAATTTCCAAAATGGCCTAGGTGGTGATTGTTTCTTCATTTACAGTTAACCTTGAAAAAATCAGAGAAAAGCAGAAGAAGGCAAAAAGGAAATTGATGAGAGGAATAAATATATCTGACTCCCGATGTTGACTGTGTGGCATTCACACTAACTACCAAACTAATACTTGCATTTCTAAGCTTACTATAAAAAATTGCAAATAATAAGAGATGAATTAATTAAAAATAATAAATTACAATGAAAATTGTTGATGAAGGTTAAAAATAACATGAAGGCTTTGGCTTTCAGTAATGTATACTAGATAAATAGATAAATAAGGAGAATTAGAAATATAGAGCAGAAAGAAGAGACAATTTTGAAGGCATTAGAGAACTTACAGTGAAGTGAAAAATTGGAGGGCTAAGATCCAAGAGAAATAAAAAATTAAGAGGGGTGGCCTAAAGTTTTAGGGCCATTTTCTTCCAAGCAGTTTGTTATTTATAGGAGAATAATGATAAGATGAGGAACAATTGAGCAGAAAGTTTGATAGCTGAACAGGATTGCAATAGTAAACAGTTGAGTCTTCCTCCCCAAAATGGAAGGCTTGGAGAACCTTAACAATTTGCTTTGGGGTTCATGGGCTAACCCTAGATGCAAGGATATATCAAAATACCATACCATATAATAAATGAGTTCATTAGATCCATATACAACATATAAGTGAGTCTCAACAAATTTTATACTGAGTAAAATAATATGGGGAAATCTATATTGAATAATTATATTTATTTAAAGTTTAATCACTACTCATAGGGACTAAAGTCCTGTCTTGGAGCATACAGACAGTCCAGAAAATAAATAAATCATTGAAAGTAGATTAAGTTATTACTGGATTAATGTGTCTAGAATATCTACATGAAAATCTTCTGCAGATAAAGTTAATATTGTCTTAAATCTCATATTATTAATACAGTGGTTTTGTTTGTTTGTTTGTTTTTTTCTGTACTGGGGATTGAACTCAGAGTCATTCTACCTCCGAGCTATACCCCCAGCCCTATTTTTTATTCTTTATTTTGAAACAGGGTTTCACTAAGTTGTGGAGTGCTTCACTAGGTAGCTGTGGCTGGCCACGTCTCAGCCTCTCAAATGCTGGGATTACAAGCGTATGTCACCACACCTGGCTTATTACAATGTTTTGATTTGGTAACTTGTCTTTCAAATAAACAAAACCAGGCTCATAAAGAGACGATATCCACCAGAACTGACAGAAACTCCAGATTAATAAGAGTAATCGATGCTCTAGATATTTGTCAAATACAGATGACAAAATAGGTATGGGTACTATGTTTTGGACCTGAACACAAAACTGAAATTTTCAGCAGAATCTAGCAAAGTAGCAAAAAAAGTTCAGCATTTGAAAAAGAACTTAGTAGAAATTTTAGACCTGAAATGTAAAATATAGAATTATTGGTTTATATAGCAGGTTATAGATAGCTGGAGACAGATTTGTTGACGTAGAAGGTTTGGATTGTAATATGTAGAATAATGTATAGAAAAACAAAATGAAAGAAAAAATAAAAGACACAAATGATGCAGTGAGTATGTAATATGTAATTGGAGTCTTAGGAAAAGATTAGAGAGGCAAAGGAACAGAAACTGTATTTTAAGAAATGGTAGCTGTCAAAATTTTAAAACTGAAAGGTGATTTCTTGTATTCATTACAAAAACAAAACAAAACAAATAAACGCAGTGAAGCACCACTCTGCACATTGCAGAATAACATTTAAAAAAAAATGACAATGCGGTGTGCTAACAAAGTTAGGAACATATGGATGCTTTTACACAGTGAGAGTTGTGCAAATTGTACAGTCTCTTTTAAACAGTGTTTGTTATTATCTATTAAAATTTAGCAAATGTAGATTTACTTGCAAGAGGCTAATAGGCTTGGGGATTCATATCAATGATAGAGCACTTGTCTAGTATGTGTAAGTATCGAAGTTTGATCCCTATCACTGGAGGGAAAAAAGGAGAAAAAGAAGTAAGAAGAGAAAAAGGAGGACAAGGAGGAGGACAAGCAGGAGGTTAAGATGTGTACTTCAAAAGACACATACATGAAATAATGTGGAGTAGAGAAAGAGGGGGAGGATGAGACGATGTGTGCTTCAAAAGATACATACATGAATGTTCATAAAAGTGTTATTTATTATAGCCTAAACTACAGAAAAAATACCCATCAATAAGAAAATGGATAAATATTTTATATTCATGTAATAATACAATATCATAATGCAAATGAATTAATTAGAACTACAAAACAACACATGGATGAATCTCAATAAATATTAGTAAAAGAGGATGAAAAAAGGGCATGCACTTGATAATAATATGTATATAATGTTTAAAAGAAGCAGAAATAAACTATGTTGTTAGAAATAAAAATAATGATTGCTCTTGATTAGAAGAAAGGATTATCATATATACAAAGGCATGCTATGCAGTACTGGAATGTTTAGTTACTAAATCTGGGCAGTGGATACATTAATGCATGGGTAGTAGGCTTTATACATTTTGTGTGTGATTATATGTTAATCAAAAAGTTTAAAATAAAGGGAAGTGGCTGGATTACTTCAGGAAGTGGCCAATAAATATGATTAAAATGGTTAACCTCATAAGCAATTAGGAAAATGCATATTAAACCAAAGTGAGCTATCATTAATCACCATAAGAATAGCAACAATTAAAAATCAAAGATAGCATCCTTCAGAGCTCTGCTTTACTACAGATAGGAGTGTGACTGATACCACCACTTTGGAATCTGTTGAACATTATCCACCAAAGTTGAGAATATGTATGCCCTAAACTGATAATTCCCTCTCTGTACACATTCGGCAGAAACTTGCACATTGCTTAAGGAGATTAGTTATAAGACTATAGTGTCATTATTTGTAATGTTCAAAATCTGGAAATCAACAAAATGACATCAACACTAAAACTAATACTTTATGAAGTATTCATGTAAGGCTGTAGTATACACCAGCAAATCATAGCTCTGTTTAACAACATGGATAAATCTTTCATTTAGGGAGATAATATTTTTTCTGTTAATATTTTCAAGAGCTTTTGTACTCTCCGTGTGCTATGTGCATATGTGTGTGTGTGTATGTATATATACATAATACATTATTCAAATTCACAACTGTATTAACTATATGCTCTTAAATTTCCATTTTATATATGGAAAGTCATAGATTATTAAAAATTGCTATAGATCATACAACTTCTAAATATAACCAAGAAGCCAAAATGGCAACATATGACTATAGTCCTACACGGGAGGCTGAGGCAGGAGGACACTTTGAGTACATGAGTTGGAGACCAGCCTAGGTGACACAGTGAGAGTCCATCTCTAAATAAGAAAATGAAATCAAGAAAATGTGTAGTCTGGAAAAAATTTCTGCTTCCATTACCAGCACTCAACCTGTAGATCAGTGAGTGAAATAGTTCTTTCAGAAATGAGTTGAAATACTTTTCAACTGGATAATATTTTAATTTTCATATAACCCAGAAGCATAGGCAAAAAATACACAATATTACATATGTATATGAACTATGGCATCTTTGATCAATATGAATTTTTTATAAACTCTGATTGTCTTAAAGTATTATTGATCATACACTTTGTTCCAGAAAATGAGAAACTATTTCATATTTATCTCATATAGAATATAAATGCTAATTATGTCCTGGTGAGAGAAGAATTATCATATAACAATACACATGATGAAAATTTACATGAACAATTTAACATAACTCAGTTTAATTCCAAATTAATAAAATTCCCAAGCATTTGGCATTACAAAATTGACTCTTAGTAAAGTCATTGATCCAAAACTGAATTAAGAAAGTGTCTAATCATTCAGAACTTGTGATTTGAATGTTAAGAAAATATTTCCAAGCAACTGCTAAGAGTAAATAATGACCCACACTTTGAATATATTATCTTTTAACTTGATGGGATTGGATCAGTTGCATATACTGGGATAGAGGAAACAGGATAATAAGAAAGTGCCGGAAGACTGTTGGAAGGTATAAATAGTAGAAATAAGAGAGACACATCTGATATAAATAAAAGACAAAATAGTTATTTTTCATACTAATATTAATATAATTTTTTGTTTACCATAATTTTTTTTATTATTGGTGCATTGTAATCACACATCTTAATGAGGTACAAAGTGGCAGAGGCATACATGTACACATCACTCACTTAACCCTTCCCAAATCTCACCCCATTCCCTCCTCCCTGCCTCCCATGTTTAGTTTAGTGATTGACTTTCGTATGTTTGTGAATGTACATCATGTGCATTAGGGTGTTTCCCTCTACCTCCCTAATCACTTTCAGTTAGATTGCCTTCTTTGCTCATCTAAGGGTTCTCCTTCTTTGTACCTCCTATGATCCATTTTCTCCTTATCTTCTGCATATTTGGGAGAGCATACTATTTTTTACTTTTTGTGACTGAGTAATCTCACTTAGCATAAGTTTAACAATTAACTTTTAATTCATAAATTTTATTATAAATATAATTTGTAGTTTTGTCTTTCTCTAGTGAGTCTTTATTAAATTTAATTTTCAAACATGAAATCAATATAGTTTTTTTCATAATTAAAGGATGGATTGGGAAGGTACAAACAGGGTCTTTCAAAAGTTTCTCTTTGAAATGTCTGTAGTACTATTAAATGATTTAAACTTTCTTTTAATGACAAGGGCATTTTTCCAAATGATATCAGCAATAATGTTCAGAAATGGAATCATGTACCAGTTCAGCACTATTTCCTTCATGCATTACTCTATG
Organism: Graphiurus murinus; assembly: GCA_004027655.1. Classification (NCBI taxonomy): domain Eukaryota; kingdom Metazoa; phylum Chordata; class Mammalia; order Rodentia; family Gliridae; genus Graphiurus; species Graphiurus murinus. Next base: position 12,455 of record PVLC010024141.1, read on the forward strand.
CTGATCCCAAGTTGTATTATTACATGCTGTGTGTCCTTCTGGCTGGTATTATAGATTTCGACTTTTCTAATTTCCAATCCTTTTAATTTTATTAAGAAATACAAATTCTTCATTTTTAAGTTTAATTTCGTCCTAGCAGTCTAGATCTACATTGCTATAATGATTCATTATTTTTTTCTGTTTCTCTGAGTTTTAAATTTTTTTTGTTAGGATAATACTTCTCAATATTTTAAGCCTTTCATTATATAAATAAATATTCCAAATATTTCAAAGATTCCAAAGTTAATATCTGCTTTTCAATCTTTATTGCAAGTATTTATGAATTAACACTTATGATTTTCATTTTGGTCACTGAAACTTTCCACTTTTACAGTCCAGAGTAATTGTGTTGAGACCATCTAAAAAGATCACTAATTGTTCTTCTGAAAGTAGAAAGTTATTGTCTACCATTTAGTGATGTTGCAACTCCCCCATCTTTATCTTTTTTTTTATTTTTAATTTTTTTTTTACTGAACTGGGGATTGAACCCCAGGGACATTCTACCTCCGAGCTACACCCTCGTCCTATTTTTTATTCTTTATTTTGAAACAGGGTCTCACTAAGTTGTGGAGGGCCTCACTAAGTAGCTGAGACTGGCCTCGAACCTGGATCCTCCTGTCTCAGTCTCCCAAGGACTGGGATCACAAGCATGCTCCATCTCTTTCTAATTTGGCTTCCCAGTTGTATTTCTTTACCTTGCCTCTGTACAGTGATTTCAGTAATTTTTCAAGTCTTAATCCATATCTATTTCCATGACAATTTACCTGCCTCTCTGTTTCCATTTTCTTGGAAGACAAAGTGGAACTAAGATCACAAGGAACAAATTGGAGCTACAGTGTTTATGATTACTTGATAGTGGCTCATGATAGCTTTGAAGACCTCATAAGCTTTTGCACTCTTCTTCATGTCCAATGTCATTTATTAACTCCTCCCCTCTTTTCCATTTCCCTCCTATGCAACAGCCATACTCCATTTTTTCTCCCTTCTTCCATGCAACTCACCTGGTTTTGACTACACACTTTTGTTCATATTGACCCCTTTACCTTGAACTCTTCCATCTGAACTTGCATCTCTACCTGCCAAGATAGAAACTTAAATGTTGCTATAGCCAATACACATATTCAACACCTGAGTCTGAATTGGAATATTTTTCTTAATAAGGTAACATATCCTTTAGAATTTTCAAACCAGGAAGGATGTTGCCAAACTAAATGAAAAGATAGTGATATGTCCAGAGCTGAACCATGGCTACCAGTTTGACTGCTTTTATCTTAAATAAGGTAACCATCTTTGTGACATTCATTTTCTAATTTTTTCCTGGACCTCCTTTTTTTTAATATAAAGTCAGGGCTTTTGACCATGAGGCCTCTGAGGAATTTTCCAGTTCTGACATATGATAATTTGGTCATTGAAAAAGCAAGGTGTTTATTTTCTATATACTACTTTTATGTTTGTTCCATATTCATATTTCATGTTTGTTCCACATAGCTTCATGGTTTTATTATTTAATATTTTCAAAATACTTCAATAATGCATATTTGGCTTTTCCACCAAAAATAAAGACAGTAATAATACTGAACATTTATTGATACCTTTGATTCCAGATACTTTAATGTGTTATTGCAGATAGACTTTGGTTCATTTTCCTAAATTAGAGAATAAAAAGAAGTTCACAACCATGCATGGTGGCGCACACTTGTAATCCCAGCATTTGGGCTGAGACCGGAGGATCCGGGTTCACAGTCAGCCTCAGCTACCTAGTGAGGCAAGCCACAACTTAGTGAGACCCTGTTTCAAAATAAAGAATAAAAAATAGGGCTGAGGATGTAGCTTGTAGGTAGAATGCCCCTGAGTTCAATCCCCAGTACCGCAAAAAAAAAAAAAAAAGTTCACATTAACAGTTTTGTTTGTTTCAAAGGAGATCAGAGACAAGTTCATGATGTCACTGGCAGCTCATCTATGGTATAAACACAGCAGATATGAAGGGTAAAGGACTTGCCACAGCCTTGCTATAAATAGAGGCTAGTAAAAGGAGGCTAAGGAGGATGTTCCTCCTGCATTTTCTCTTCTCAGTAACATTTTATAATGACTATTTTAATGATTAATGATCAAATGGATATCTTAAAATAGCCACTGACAAATGCACTTGGATTTAAAGAAAAATATTGATCAGAGAAGTGGTAAAAGTCAGAGCCATGAAGCTTTCTATTTTGTTTTCTTAATGGGATGAGAAAAGCCCTTGTCCAAAAAGAGAACAAGAAAAACCACCAATATATGGCAGACATTAGTTTATAGTTGCTATCTTTAAGCTTTGGTTTGCAAATTCAAATGCTTATAGCAGGTTAGGTTTTCTCCAATAATGTATTAATTCCAAAGCATGATCTAGGTTTTGTAAATGTGGAGTTTTTGCCAGGCATAGTGGCCCACACCTGTAATCCTAGTGACTCAGAAGACTGAGGCAGAAGGATTGCAAGTTTGAGGTCAGGGTGCAAAATTTAGCAAGACCCTGTCTAAAAAAGTAGTGTGATGTAGTTAGTGGTAGAGTGCCATTGGATTCAGTCCCCAACATGATAACAACAGAAAACAAAACCAAACAAAAAGTAATTCTAATGTTAAAAATATATCTTGATATTTATGTCACAAAATATAATGAATATCATGCTATATATTTAATATTCTTTTTCAAATAAGGCAGAATTTACATGAATGAAAATATATGCTTTTATATGTGTATTTACATTGTATATGTTTATTAAAACTTTTGTTTAATGTCTTTAACAATTTAGTTATTATATCCATTAATTAATCCATTCATCTATTTACTTAACAAATACAGAATAATTATTTTTCTGATATTGTACATATGTAATATGTAGCATATGTAATGATCCCAGAAAAACAGAATATTAAAGTAATAACATGATTTGCTGACATTTCAGCCAGTACTTACTTACAAGGATACTTTATCCCACAACCCCACTGAAAAAGGTACTATAGATAAAATTACTTTTATTTATGTATGAAGCAGAAGCTATGAAATGGATTTAGAGACATAGTCCAAGTAACAAACAAGTTAGCACCAAGACCAGGAATTAAACTTACATGTTTTGACCCAAATCTAAGTGAATCATCTATTGAGTATCAGTACAATGGCTATGTTATTTCTAGCTATTAAAATATTTCAACATCATTCATATGTCAAAAGGCATTCATAAAAAAATAATTTTGTCGTAGTAAAACAGTCTCATGGAAATTACACAACTGAATAACAACCAGAACTAGAAACTTTTTTCCACGGGTTTCAGTCTTCCATGCCCCAAGTAGGAAAAGCAATGACTAAAACAACCAGAGCTCCAGAAAGGAGAGGGTCCCATTTAATTAATTAATTAATTAATTAATTAATTAATTAATTAATTAATGGTACTTTGGATGGAACTCAGGGATATTCTACCTCCGAGCTACAAGCCCAGCCTTATTTTTTTCATTCTTTATATTGAAACAGGGTCTCACTAAGTGGCAGAGGGCCTCACTAAGTTGCAGAGGGCCTCACTAAGTAGCTGAGGCTGGCCGCGAACCCGCATTCCTCGTGCCTCAGCCTCCCAAGTACTGGGATTACAATCATGTGCCATGACACCTGGCTTGAGAGGGTCCCTTTTAGGATGACCTCCTGTGAACACTGGAAATGTATGAGGGTAGAATAAAGTATTCCTATAAGCTCTTCACTAAGATGATTCTGTAATTTTGAGTAAAAGCTAAAAAATAATGCAATGGGAAATATGAAGTTGTTTCAGCTTGCCAGCAAAGCAAGGAAATTGCCTGAGATGGTGAGATGGGGGCTGGTAATAAATAAATAAGGCACCGAAATATGAATTATGAATTAATGTTCAAGGTTCATCTTCACCTATGTTGTATAATTTTAATCAAATCCATTCAACTAGTCCCGAAATTGGGTTATTTAAGCTCAGTTAAACACACTGGTAAATGTATGAGATGGTTCCAGAGGGGTATCTCTGGGAGAATGGTTTCAAAGGATAGAAACGTCCTAAGTGTACACTCTCCAATAGAGTAGCCACTATCTTCCTGTGATTATAAAGTACTTGAAAACAATTTGGTGTGATTAAGAAATTAAATATTTAATTTTATTTAATTGAAACTGATTTTAATATAAATAGTCACATGTGGCTAATGGTGATACTATTAGTGCAGGTCTAGAGGTTTTGGCAGGTTTTTTAAACTATGTGTTTCAAATGTTTATTTGACATAATTTGAATATAGCAGAGAATCTAAGACTAGAGTATTTTGCAGATATGATCTACTTCAGTAGCTTTCAGACCTTATTGATAGTGACTTCCAGTAAGAAATTTAGTTAAATAGAAGCATCATGCACATAGACATCTACATACATACTCAAAAGTTTCATAAAGAAAACAATCATCTTTAGTTTGTGAGTTGCATACTGATGTTTTTATTCAATGCTATTACATTTTAAAAAGTAATTGTCTAAATTTCATTAAAACTTGCTGCATCCACTACTTCATTTTACAGATGAGAGAACTATGTCTTAGAAACACTGGATGAATTTCCAATTATACCAGGAAAAGCCAAAAGCCATTGTTACGCACTTACCAGATCACCTTAAAAATAGATGCTTTACTTTTATTTGTCTTCAATTCAGAAATGTACACTGTCAGCCGCAAATGAGCCACTGAATTTGCCTGCTATATTAATCTCCTCCCCTGTATGACACAGTTTTATGGACTAAATGTATTTTTACTTGGAAATATTTAGAAGTAGGAGGGTTTGTATACCATCCTACTTAAGTTTTCTTCTTATCATTTTCACAGTAGAGGATGAAACATGAAACTACCACTTCCACTGCTAATCCATTTTAGAACCTTTTAATAGGAAATTATTCCAGGAACTAAAACTCATAGTACATCTAAGATCTTTGTCAAATGAGATCCTAATTCCCACCAAAAATTTGAGTCATATGCAATTCGGTAATTTTCTACATAACTAAACTTAGGGCCAATGAATAAAAGATATCTTATTTGTTTATGTACTTTAAAGATGCTGACAAAAATAATATTAAATAAAGAGTGACAGTGGATTATTACATAGAGCTTTAGATTGACTAGACTAATTTGTGCAATTTTGAAAATTATATACACTTAAACATCTCCCAAACTTCAAGAAAATTTGGGTTTTACATCTTTAATTATATTTGAGTCATCTCATCGTAGATAACAGATAAAAACAAAAATAAAACCAAAGCCACATCATTATTCTCTTTGCTCTCACAATCATCAGGATGAACTCTTATCATTACAAACTGCCTTTTATCTCCTTGATTTTCTTCACAGCTACTGATACTCAATCTGGAGTTCTTGTTTCACCTTCTTTATTTTACCAGACCTTTTAAATGGGAGATTATCACAGGACAGCTAGGATTCCTTGCCAAGTCATTCTGCCAGAAATAAGAAACAAAATTGTTAACACAAAAACAATGACAACTGCACCATGCATCCTGACGGGCTGAGAGCAACAATGAGGGGTCATCAGTTTCAAATACATCCTGATTATAGTAATGTTAAAATGTAGAATGCCCCTCTCCATAATAACTGTTGCAAATAAAATGAACTTATGGTTGCTTAACTGAGTGGGCAAGTAATTAAAAAGAAACAAAGTGCCTAGTTGTAAAGTATCTTCCTAAAAGATAAGTATTAATTAGAATGAGGAAGCCCCATAGATATCACTGTAACCAAGTGAACAATGTTAACCTTATCATTAGTAACACCTATCAACATCACAGACTACAATGGAATGAGAAATATTCTGATAATGAGAAAACATCAAACTCAAATTGAAGGGCAGTGTATGAAGAGGAACTCTCCCAAAGTGTCAAGGTTATAAAAGACCACGTAAGAATGAAGAATTATTAACGGTCAGAGGAAAATAAGGAGGAAAAAACAATTTAATGTATAAATGAATCCAGAATAGGAACATGGAACAGAAATAAGACATTAAAAGAAAACTGGTACAATTTGAAGTGACTTTAGGGGAAGGTAAGTAAGATGTATTTAGAGACATTATTTTTCTAGTTTTTGTTTAAATCCAAATTAGCTAAAAATTGAAATAAATCATGTATAAAAATTTAAATATTATATGTTAGTTAAAGATTTTAGTGCAGACACATTTTAGGTTATTCAGGTATCTTTTCTGATATAATAATAATTTTCCCTAGAACAATGACTAAAAGTAGCCAGGCATGGTGACACTTGCCTGTAATCCTAGTACTTGGGAAGCTGAGACCCGAGGACAGCCCAGCAATGTAGAAAGCCTCTCAGCTATCCAGTGAGAACCTGTTTTGAAATAAAAAATAAAATAGTGCGGAAGGTGTAGCTCAGAGATAGAATGCCCCTGGATTTAACCCCAGCAACCCCCTCCACACACAGAAAAATGACAAAGTTTTATAAATGTGTCACATTTTAAAGTATATCTGACTCTTCTTAGTAGCTCTAAAATACGACTTGGTTCAATATATAGAATTTATACTATAATTTCATAGAACACTCAGCAGTCTTTCACTTTTTTTCTTGAAAGGTAACACATTTAAAAGCTATCTTTCTAACATCCGTCAGTACCAAGTTTTAACTTCTGAAAGTTGCTATATATTATCATAGCAATTGGTGTAAACATTTCTTCTGAACTAGTCTAGTGATTGTAAATACATTCCAGAAATTGTGAAAGATGTGTGTGGAAAGCATACAAATCATTTTTCAGGAAAAACCTGAAAGCTTGATTTTAGTTGGAATTCTGATCCATTTGGATGCTGTACAACCCAGCACTGTTTTGTGTATTCAAAACAGCATCATCTTGGAGAATAACTGAGGCAGAAACTTGCTTGAGGAAAGAGGAGGATCTGCTCTCACCCCAATCCACCTCCTGGTGTGTATACAAACATGTTAGATGGCTCGAAGCATCCACTAGCTTTTTACAATTGTCTTCCAAAGTGCTGGCTTTCCTGGTGTTTAATGTACTGAACTAAATGAGTCCAAAGATGTCAGGCTGACAGTCTTCATATAAAATCTATCAGTCAGTTTTTCTCATCCCCAACCCAGCAGCATAGAGTCATTCCAAGCATGAATGGGCAAGTAATAGTGAGGTTTCTGAGGGTTACAAATGAATTCCACAATTGAGGAGAAGAGATAAGAAAAACCACAGGGTTCTCTTCCTGCCCATTTTAAAGATTGATTATAGCAATATGCTTTGGAGCATCTACTAATAGCAATTAACACAGTTATGCGAATTGTGCACTGCCATCAACCATGACAGCACATTTAATCGCCATCAGGAACATAACATAACAATCCCAATATTAGAGATTTTGAAATTTGAGTTTATAAGCATTGATAAGTTTACCAAAGGTCACTCAGGCAGATGTCAAACCTCGGAAATCTAATTTGAGAGCCTATATCATTATTATTTTTTTAAGTGTACTTTTGTGCTGCATTGTAACTATACATCATATTGAGGTCTAGTGTGATAGAAACATACATGCACATAGAAAGTGGTACATTTCTCTCTGGATTCCACTCTGCTTCCTCCTCCTCATTCATAATATTGAAATTGATATTGATAGCTTCATAAATGTACAAAGGATTGCTTGAACTATTTCATTTATCATGTCTCCACTTTCCCCTCCCCAGCCTCCTCCCTATGTACTCTCCCACTGTTTTACTGGTATCTCTCCTCATAGAGATTTGTTTGTTTCCCAATTTCTTTCTAGTTCCCACATATGAGAGAAAAGATATGACCCTTCACTTTCTGAAACTGGTTAATCTCACTTAGCATAATATTCTCTAGTTCCATCCGTTTTTCTGCAAATGACACAATTTTGTCCTTCTGTAGGGTTGAGTAAAATTCTACTGTATGTATTCACCACAGTTTCATAAGCCAGATACCTAGGCTGGTCCCATAGTTTGAGTGTTGTGAATTGAGCTGCTATAAACATAGCTATGCATGTTCAATTCCTTTGGAACGATACCCAGAAGTGGTAAAGCTGAGTCATAGGGAGAGCCTGTATCCTAAACTCTGCACCATATTACAAGCAGGGACTGAGCACATTCCAAGGCCAAGAAAGCCATGATATATCCTTTAAGGAGTTCAGAGGGAAAGATTCTCTGTTTTTTTGTTTTTGTTTTTGTTTTTTTTTTAATTAATCATAAAATTAACCAGAATCTCCATTTCTTCCTAGGTCATGCCATGACAATCAAACTGTGAATTAGTCACTACCATGTAACAAACTAACCTCTATATCCTTATGTAATAAGCATTTATTATGGATCAGGAATCTATGGATTTTCTGAGAAGTTCTGGTAGTCTGACCCAGGCTTTAGCTAATCTGCACTGGCTTGCCTATCCATCTAAATTATGGGACAGCCATTATTGAGTTGCCTTATTTACATGTCTGGCTTATAATCCTATAACTATACATTTATATGTAATAAATGTATATCCTATAACTATACATTTATATAATCCTATAACTATACATTTTCCTTGTAAACTAATCACTGATTTATAACACTGGTTAAATATGATATAACATTTTCATCTTTTATTTAAATTATTTCACATCTTCAATATTTGTATTCTTGAAATATTAATATTTTGGTTTATGGCTGTTTTATTTAAATACATTGCTGCTAAAGAGTTATATTCTAGCTATATCATTCAGATATATAGACTGTCAATGACTTGATTTATTTAGAATGGGAAATATGTAATTTTATAGGACACTAAGACCCAAATATTTTTTATAGAGGTAGCTAATATAAGAGTAAATGCTTATTATAGCTTGTTGATAATATCAATGATAATTATAATTATTTTCAAGAAAAGATTTTCTCTGATTACAAAACTACCCTCTACTGATTATAGAAAAAACAAGCAGTTAAGAAAAAGAGAAAGAATAAAAATAATTTTCAGAGATCCAACACCTGGAACTAATTCCTATTTTGGGGATGTTTCCTTTCAGTATTTTCATGTTATTTTAAAAAATTGAATAGTTGATATCATACTCTATATAAATGTCTACACTATTATTTCTACATATAATGTAGTATAAATGTTTTAAAGATAATAGATGAAAGAGTAAAAAAATCAAGAAATGAAAGAAGGAAAGTAAATTGTTTTAAGTGCATCATTAAAATGAGAATTGTAAGCCGGGCGTGGTGGCGCATGCTTGTAATCCCAGCATTCGGGAGGCTGAGCCCAGAGGATCTAGGTTCGAGGCCAGCCTCAGCTACCTAGTGAGGCACTCCACAACTTAGTGAGACTCGATTTCAAAATAAAGAATAAAAAATAGGACTGGGGGTATAGCTCGGAGGTAGAATGCCCCTGAGTTCAATCCCCAGTACTGCAAAAAAAAGAGAATTGTATAACCTTCATTTATTTATTTACCAAATACTTACAGAAAGACTACTCTTTGGACATTGGTTCAAATATAGAAACATAATTCCTATACTTATGAAACTCAGGATAGTAAAATTGCAATTTCATTTTAGAAGAGAATAATAGAAATATCTATATAATACGATATTATTCAGCATTAAAAAATATAATGAAATCCTGTCATTTGTAGCAGCATGGATGACCTCAAGTACCTTATGTCAAGTGAAGTAAGTCAAGCACAGAAATGCGAATACCATATGATTTCACTCATATGAAAAATCTAAAAAAAAACTAATCTCAGAAGAGTAGAGTGGTGGTTCCCAGGTGGTTGGGGGATGAGAGGGAGAATGTTGCTCAAAAGATACCAAATTTCACTTAGAAGTAATAAGACAAAGAGGTCTATTATTGCATAATATTGTGACTGTAGTTAATAATACATTATATTCTTGAAAAATGCTAACTGAATTTAACATGTTCTTATCATAAAAATGGTAACAGTGTGAGGTAATGTGCATGCTACTTAGCTTGATCTCAACACTCCACAATTCATGTATACTCTAAAACGTCATGCTATACAAAATAGATACATCCAATTTTATCTGACAGTGTAAAAAATAAAATAGTTTTTGAAACTAAAAGAGGAAACAAAATCAAAAGTATCTCTAGCATTCTGAACACAGAGATGGGAATTTTGTCTATGGAATCAGCTATTATTATATAATAGGTTAAACTCTTATAAGTCATGACTTTGTACTTCTAGCTTGATACGTAAACATATGTACTTTTTAAACACAAGTTCTCACTGTAATACATAAAAAGTAGCCTAGTATTTCATTAAAAATCCAGAGGTTTTAATATTTGTAAAGGGAAACTATAATAATCACCAGCCTGGAGGTGATTCCTTGCAGTGTTTATGAGATTCTCTTTTTTCTTTTTTTGGCCTCTATCCTCAGTGATCTCAGGTTTCAAATTTATTTCTTGTTTTATTTTGTTGTTGTTTTCCTTTCCTTTTTAGTAAGCATATATTCTATAAATGTTTGAAAAACAAATGCAATTTGTGAAGGGAGCATTTTCTCATATGTCAGTGGAGAGACTATGAATGAGCCATCACAGAATTGTAGTTGGTAGTCTTTTAATGAAGGGACTTTCTTTCCTTTGGTAAACAGTATGACTCACTGTATGGTTTTAGTGAGGGAAGAAGTCATCCCTTTTTCCAGCAGACAGGTTTAATACAACTAATGGCAACAACAAAGTGGGGTTGAAAACAAAATTGAACTGAAGTCTTCCAGACTAAAACACATATTTTGTCAAAGTAGATTTACTGGTAAGCAGTTAGTCCAGCAATTTAATTCAATAGTAGTTAGGAAAATTATCACCACACATGTCTAAAACAGCAGGGCTTATAGAGGAGACACATTTCAGTGACACTGCCCCCTTCCCATCTCTCACTCAGTAAAATACCAGATTGTTAATGTGTATAAAACACTTTCTAATGTTAGGGTCCTTTTATTAGTAATTTGCTTGTTAAAATGATAATTTTTTGTACCTATTAATTACTATTATTTAAAGGTATATAGAGAACAATGTTGTCTCCGCTTTAGACAAATTAACAATAACAAGTGGGAAATGTAATTAGATTTAAATTTAGCCATGAATAATATGTATACATTCAAGATTGATTTTCATGGACATTTATTGAGCACTTATGTACTCAGTTCTAAAACTGAAACGATGTATAAGATCATACTTTTTCTCAAACTTGAATCTGCCCAATGTGCTGTGAATAAAAGGAATTATTGTCCAATGTCAATCATTTCATAGTAAAGGTATTGCAGAGTTCTGCTAAGGGATTTGGCTTCGTCTACACAGTGATATAATACTGAAATTTAGTAGCATCAGATCTGTGTCTTAATTGGAAAATTCTAAGAGAATGTGGAGAACAATTTTATTTATGTTGAAATTAGGTAGACTGATTAGAGACTTTTGTTCCTTCTGCAGTGGGGCAAGTGAGGGGCCTATTGGTCATGAGTAGGATGGTTAAGCGTATAACAGAAGAATAAGAAGAAGAAATGAAGGAATATTTATATTTCTCTGGACACAAAGTTGTTAACATTTGTCAAAAAATTAGTACAAAAACCGTACTTCACATGAAAATATGATATATATGATATATTATATATATATGTTATAATTTTTTAGTGAGGATCCAGACACCTCTGTCCTTTTGTTTTTTGCAGTACTGGGGATTGAACCCAGAGGCATTCCACCTCCAAGCTACACCTCCGGCCCTATTTTTTATTCTTTATTTTGAAACAGAGTCTCACTAAGTTGCAGTGGGCCTTACTAAGTAGCTGAGGCTGGCTGTAAACCTGAGTCCTCCGGTTTCATTCTTCCAAGTACTGGAATTACAAATGTGCCCCACCACGCCTGGATCAGACACCGCTCTTAATATATGCCTTTATATATAAAGGTCTGATGTAATATTTTGACCTTAGACCCTATTATAATGCAAAGATTTGGGCTATTCAGGAATTATGGAATTACTTGCCTTTAGTTTAAGGATTTGATTCTCAGGTTTTCAGTCTCATATATTTTCATAGAGTCTAGACAAAAAACAACAACAACAAAAAGAACTGTATAGATATGTTTATATTATTATATAAATTTATTATAGATATTTATTTTTATACTTTAATTGGTGCATTATAGTCTCACATCATAATGTAGTTCATTGTGATAGTGACATACATGCAGACAAAACTTGGTGGGCTTCTCCCTGGCTCTAATGTAGATATTTATTGATTTGAATTTCTAGAGAAAGAGTATTTTAACATTCACCTAAAATAACTTAGTTTTAAGCATAATTCTGTATTATTAAGTATTGTTTTATAACTAATAGTTTCTTAATAAATTATGTCCCTGATTACAAAAATATTGTGTACTTTATACAAAAGAATTATCTGCACTATATCTGTGCTTCAGTCACATTAAAGATCAATTGAGATAAGATTTCTTATATATGAGTGTT
>PVLC010024142.1:0-24980 GCA_004027655.1 Graphiurus murinus
AGCTTGTTCAGCCACTTTCCCAAATGCAGTTGACACGTTTGACAAAATCAGTACACACCTCTGCTTATCACGGAGCAACTATTTTTGCATCTCATTTTTACTACTATGCATTTGGAACAGGTGCCATATGCCTGGAATTAAAAAATCTGAGTAAATACTGGCTTCGTTGCATTTCATTCATAAGAGTCAACATATCTTCTAAGTCGGCAAATATTCCTCCTCTTGACAACCATGAATTATGCTACGATCATAGAGCTAAAGACCTTATTAGTGGTTTGCAGAGAGTTCCAGAGGAAAAAAAAAAAAGTCCCAGCTATTTTTTTTTAAAGGAAGATTCTATCCTTTCATAAATCAGTAAACGTTTGCCACTAAATTTCTGCCATTTTCCACTGAGTCATAACATCTTCATTTTAAAATCAAGTTCAAAATAGTCTTCCAAAATAGAATTTTAGAATTTGGGCTTAAGAAATGTATAACACCTCACATTTAAATGGCATTAAGGAAATTCTGGTGACTTAAGACTTTTCAAAAAAAAAAAAAAAAAGAAAAAGAAAAAGAAAAGAAAAAAATTCCTGAAAAATGAAGTTCTAGGGGGAAAAAAAGAAGAAATGAGAATGTGCTCTTCTGAGAGCAGTAACAGATGTCCAAAGGACATATCCCCCAGGATAGAGGAGACAGTTTCCTTCTGGACTCTCCAAGATGACCAACTATCCAAAGAAACGTTGTGCCATAGTGATTTCAGAATAATAGTTGCTAACAGTTATGGTTCTATCTACAAAGTGATTTCCAGCAACTATAGAATGGACACAGGGGCTATTAACACTAAACTGCAATGGGAACTATTCTCTTGTCCTTTATATCAGAGTTTATAACCAACAGGCAGTTTCCTGGTATCAGTGGAATGGAAAAGCAGTATTACTTTATTTTTTTCTTCCTGACTTCTAGTCTCCTGGATAGCCATGGGTTAGACTTTCCTATAGTTTGGGTGTTCAATTCCCCTAAAAGCCCCTATATAAAAGGCCTAGCTTCCAGGTTATGCTACTGGAAAGTTGTGGAAACTTTAAGAGGTGGGGCTTCGTGTCACTGGGAGGGTGCCCCCCCAAAATGAAAATGGGACCCTGGCCCCCTTCTTGCTCTTTTGCTTTCTGGCCATGAGATGAGTTGTCCTGCTCTGCCACATTCTCACAATGATGTACTGCTTTACCAGAGTCCCAAAGCAACCGGTCATGGACTGGAACCTCTAAAACTGTGAGTAAAAATAAACCTTTTCTCTTTATAATTTAACTCAGGTATTTTGTTATAGTAATGGGAAGCTAACACAGACTCTGATTCTGCACAAGAAGGAAAAAATTCATCTCAATTCTATGTCTGTGTATATAGAAATAGCTTCAAAGTTAGAAGGAATGGACTAGAAGCACTTTAGAACATGACTTTTTAAAGATTTACTGTTAAAAAATGATTTGTCAGACAGTAGTTAAAAGGTGAAAATAAATTTCCACAAAATATTCAAGATTCCCTTGAAAATCGATTTAACCTTTCACATTGTTGAAAAGACAACAGAGACTATTTCTTACACAGAAAGGAAATTCTAAAACCACTTTAGATCCTCCAGGAGAGAAATCTAATTCTTCAAGATAGAAACCTAAGGGCTGGTTATAAACCAAGAGGATTCTAGTCACATTCAATTTTCTAGCAAAAGCTATTATCCCCAAGATGGGTCCATTTTTGAATGATGGAACGCTCTGGTCTCCCCTTTGATCACTAAAGACTGCTCCCTCTAAGAAGGAAGAGGGACAAGGGTCTCCCTCACAATAACCTGCCCAGACTACTCCCTGATCCCGCAAAGGCAGCAAGGTCATATGAATTAAGCCCCGCGCAAAGGTGGCTTGTAGCTGTGATAGAAGTCATGATAGGATGATCCACGTGGCCGTATTATTCATGGGATATGTGTGCTCCCTATTCATTTCTTCTGTTTACCTGTCTGTTCTTCCAAATTTTGCAATAAACAAAGATTATTCACATAATAAAAAATCTGTATTTGTAAAAGCCTTAATTAGACCAATCATTGTGCTCTGATTTCTAAAGCTAAAACCTTACAAAATGGCATGCAATGCCTGTCATAAGTTCATCCCACCCTCCTCCTCAGATGTCGAGTTCTTCGCTCCTTACCATAAGCTTCAGACTTAGAGTCCCTGAACTTCTCATTTTCCTGGGATGATATTATAGTTTTTCATGATTCCTTGCCACTGTAAATTTATCTCTGGATTTGGATTGTCCTTCTTTTCTCCTTCACCAGAAAAAAATAATGTCATCTCATCCTTCAAAAGCCAAATCAAATGTCAGTGTTCCCTGGAAAGCCTTGCTAGCACCTGTAGGTGTGGTGCCCCTCCCCCTGTGCTGTGCAATCAGCCAGGCTTACCTGCAGATGAGGGCCCTGTGTGTTTCTTGTGGTGAGGTTTAGTTTTTAATCTTTTTATTTCCAGAATTCTATCAAAGCACCTAGAATATGTCTGTGAGATACTCAACGGATAAACTTAATGACTATTGAATAAATGAATCTTTGAGCCAATTTGATCATCAGTAGTAGCTGGTAAATTGGAGAGGCAGCTGGGTAAGAGCAGAGAGAAGACAGACTGCTGCTCTGGGGCTTCAGCTGTAAGAATGAGGTTGAGGATAGAAAGAGAAAAAACAATTATCACAGGCACTGCAAGAAAACTCTTGGGTCAGCCATGATCTGTGAACTTCTCAAGTCTATCTTAGTAAATGATCCAGTGATCAAAATATCAAAGGCTCTCATTGGTCTTTAGAGATAGTCAATTAATTGCCCTGTCTCACTTATACTTCCCATGACATGTCTATTTTTCAGTAACTTGAAAAACTCCATGAACTATATGCTGTCTCTGTGCACTGCGAAGTTTTTATGCCATGTATCTCAAAGGTGGTGCTGATAGGGGAAGGTCTCTACTTTAAGAAAAAACTAATACTGAGCCCACTCTCAACTGCCAATGTCTCCCTGCAATGTGCCAACAGGGATAGATGGAAAGAAATTTGTCATTTGTCCATTTTTTCCCCATCTTAGAATCTTGAGAAAGTGATTCTATCGGCCCTTTCTGGCAATTGCTTATTACATTTCTCAGCCAAGATGAACCCCGGAAAGCGGAGGCATAGATTTTTGCCTACTGATTCCTCTAGTAAGCAGTCAATCTCTTCCCTTCTGCATCTTTAGGTGATTTTCCAACAATATAATACCATGGACCTGCTATCCACTCACTGAGGAACCATAATGCCCATCAAGCTAAGCTGCAGTTGGGGCAGGGACATTCAAAGACAGACATAATTTCACCTATATCCTTGGCTAACCATGAATGAAAACCACTATTTTCATATCTTTATTTTATACCAAGGGATGATATAAATTCACAGATTTATAATATATAGAGACTGCAAGTAAATGACACTTTTGCCTCTCTAAATTTACTTTGTTTAAATCAACCAGGTAGAATTATATTTAGTGTCACCTGTTTCTCTATTCAATAGTTGTTTTGTTTTATTCTTATTTGTCCTATATTGAAAAATACCAACTTTACATCCCTGATATGGCTACCTAATGAATCCCTGTATATACAGTAAACATCTCTCCCTGGGAACTCTAATTCCAATAGATAGGTATAATGAGCACACTGTTTAACTAATAAACCCTGGCACGAAATAGTCACTCAGGAAAACCTTGCGGGCTGCATATTCTCAGTTTGCTGTGTGGCATCCCCAACATGAAGAATGCTATTCCTCCCCTAAGGACCTTCCCACAGAGCTCAGGAGAGCCTGTTTTCCAATGGGCAGACCCTTCAGAAAAGCTCTTATCAGTTTACAACTTCCACTATCTCCCAGTGCAATCTCTCAGCCAGAGTGACAGAAGGTCTGTGTAAAGTGCAGGTTTGTTTAGTACAACTCAGTTTTGCATAAATCTGATGAGAAAACACTCAGATGCTATTTTTACTTTCAACAGTATGGATGCAGATGTCATTTGTTAACATCACAAACAAAAAGCTGACCTGAAGCTCTGTACCACTGCACACACCATGAAGTGGGCCTGGCTGGGCTCCTTCCCCAGTTTTTGCAGACCTGTCCTTATGTCTCACAGACGTCTACACAGGCCCACTCAAAGCAGAATTGTTCTAAACCAGGTTCTAAATCCAATGGCCTGCAGAGGCTACAGGCGCTTCACGCCTTCAGCTGCCTCCTGTTCCCAGCTGAGCTGCAATAAGCTTGACAGACTTTCCTGCAGGACCCGCGCGACCTTCTCTGGAGCTTTGATGTTAAATGTGGCGCGCTGGTGTCACTGCTGGAGCCTGAGTGAGTTAACTGCTGTCGGAGTGGGGCGGCAAATTGATATCTATACAGTCACAGTTGGCAGACCTTTAACTTCACCCGAATTTTGAATTCGTTTTCTATCAACTTTGAAAAAAAAGGCCTGGAGAGGTAATAGATAAGAAATGCAACTTCACAGTCATAGGGAACAAGCCACTGTGGTATCTCCATGGATGATAACGAAATGGGCCCCAGGGAGCTTCATTTGCTACGAGGGAGTGAAGGGCATTTGACGGCACTTACTCTTCACCTGAATCCCAGGGGAAGACATACCAAAATGTTTTTTATAAATGTAGATATGAACCATCAAGCAGCTGAAGGTTCTTATTAGAATCTTATCAGTAGAGAAGAAACATGGGCACAAGTTTTCTGTCACCTTTTCAGATCTCTCCTCCTAATGATTTGCAGACTGCCTGAAGATTGCATGGAGATCTGGGGATTTTGGACTTCCTTAAAAAAATCTATTCCAAACAACACCAACTGGATTGCTTCTCGGATAGATCATTTCCCATTTCTGTTTTGAAGTTTTCATCTACAAATAGATAAGGACATTATTTGCCAAATTACATAGCCTTACTCAGGAATCAGGGTCTGCAATTGTCAGGAATTTCAACAGAATTGCTAGTCTTGCAGGAAATGGATAAATTATATATCAATAACTAATAACTGGGAGAATCCGTTATAGCTTAGTCATGTTATTTTATACAAAAAATAGAGCAAGACTCACACCTTAGTTTTTGCTAAGAAAAAGAAATTTAAATCCATCTTTAAGTGGAAGCCAGAGAATGTTTGGTTCAGTCCTTTTCCCACTTTCTACTGACAGTCATAGATTTGAAAAATTATCTTAACTTGTCTCTTTGTAACAATTAGAACATTTTTTCTACCTACACTAAATGAAAATTGTTCCATTTAATAAATATGAATAATAATGCCAAGCCCTTGGAATAACAGCACATGAATACAAAAATGGTTATATAATCCTGCCCAGCATAGGGGTGCACGCTTATAATCCCAGAATTTGGGAGGCTAAGACAGGAAGTTTACAGGTTCAAGGCCAGCCTCAGCAACTTAGCAGGATCCTATTTCAAAATAAAAAAGGTTGAGGGTGTAACTCAGAGTTAGAATGCCCCTGGGTTCAATCCGAAGCATTAAAAATAAACCCCAAAAGATTATATACATCCTTTTTGTTAAAACTCTTGTTCACCTGTTTTGTAACAACTGTGTTGAATATAAATAAGTTTATATTTTAGAAATAATTTGAATAAACATTGTTCTAATTAGGTAAGACTTTTCTTATAGCATACCTACAAGAAATTTCCATATTGCTATGTGATATTTTGGGGTAAACTATCAGTGAAATCAATCTGTTCACAAATATATGAAAATTTGTTCTAAATAAAGCTAGTACTCAATGGCATACTTTCTGCTGACAATATGTAACTTTTGGTCTAAAAACCAAGCATTGAACAGCTTATGAAAATGAATAGAGAGATTTCTTAAACATAGGGCCATCCTTGGCCAAATATCATTAGAGTAAGTTAAGAATAAACTATAGATAGATTGATCGATGGATAGCTAGCTAGATGAGATTGCTTCTGAAATCACAATAGTCTCAGAATCAAAAGTTGGAAGAACATTACATTTGAGAGGCTTAGAGGTTTTGAACAATAGTTCAGTTATTTTTTCAACCCTCAAAAATGTGTGGCACTGTGTCTGTTAATAAGGAAATAGTTCCATGAGTCAGTGTCTGAGCTTTCAATGGCTTGAAGCCAGTCCAAGATGGGGATTTCTGGCACTTGAGACCATCTTTATGAGCTTTGAAAGCATGTTCTAGTTTTGGAATCACTGAGCCTGTATTTTGCCACTCAACTCACTGAGCTGGGCCTGGTACAGGCTCTCAGGTATCAACTGTTTATTTCCTCTTCTTGGATGTGGCCCATCCAATGAAGCCATAGGTGGATGCAATAGGACCCATCGGAAACTTGACTAACAGAAAGCATGCACAGTGCTGGTCACAGTGGAGCTTCCTCCCACAAGTTTCACCCAGGTGCAGCCTGGGAGCCTTAAGTGGAGCTTAATAAAGACTTGGAGAGGAGCCCTCAGCTTCAGCAACAACTTCTTCTGAGCCCCAGGACAGGTGCTTGCAAAAACATCAAGTAAATAAAGCTATTACTGATGTATGTCCAATTGCAATTGCTTTTCTCCCCAATACACACATAATTCTGCCTCCAGGAACAAGCCCATAAAGAGAAGTTATGAGAAGCTTTTAACCACACTGGCAAACTTTCCTTTAGTTCACAGTGGGTAGGGAGAGGCATAGATCTGATCTTGATCCTGAATACTCTGAAGGGTGTCTCTTGCATACATTAGAGGCAGGTGTCCTCTGGGTGGAGCATTTGCAAGCAGCTGCCCAACTGGCCCCAGGACACTGTGATTGGCAGGTGATATGGAGACTAGATTTTAAGCCCTGGCTTCCTTATGTGGTCCTATGTAGAACACAGACCACATAAATATTGTACTGGAAGCCCTGGATAGCCTCCTTGGTCCCATTTAACCGAAAGTGGTAATGTTAAGGAAGAAAAGTGGAAATCATAAGGGAGACTTCAGTGGAAAACAGTATAGCTCAAAGTAAAATTAACATAACACACTTTGTTGTTGTCTAGTCACATAACGATGCAGACTCTAAGTCAATTAATCACCTCAGATTATATGCTCTATGAAAGCAAGAATCATATCCTTTGTAATGCTTTCCAAATCTCCAAGTTAGTGTCCTAATTTTCTGGAAAGAGGGAGGATTTCATTATTGACTCATGAGGAAGATGGCCAACAGCTGTAACTGCCCCATTGAAACAATCATGCAATGATATATACACTATACTTTTGATTTGTTGTTTGTCATACAAGATTAATACAGTTTTGTAAAAGATCACATGCAAAAATATTTTTTAAATTATGATGCCAAAAGTTCTATTTTTAAAAATCATACAAACTATAGTTAAGACAATTGTTCACTTAAACATAGGAATAAAAATGAACACAAAGTATCCCACCATTTTGAGTCATTGAGTATCATAATGCTGGTTTCCAGAGGTCAGGACAAAACTCAAATGTCTCCAGATATTTAGCAAGTGCCACTAATGAGTGTAAGGTGCCACGCTTAAAGAAACCAAGATGCAGGCAACCATGGAGGACCACAGACTTGGCCTCTGTGCTGGGGCCTTGCAGCAGGGAGAGGCAATTGGAGATACTGCTCCATCTAAAGGTGGTAAAGACAGCGTGGGGGTGGTGGGTGGCTCAGTGGTAGAGTATACACATATCTTCAGCATGTACAGGCTCTGAGTTTAATCCCCAGCTAAGATGACAGATGACAGATGATGGACACATAGATAAAGTAGTAGCAACTATTGTCTCCAGCCACCGATCACTGTGTGAAGACATTGTTGTTATTAAATTGTTTGGGCTTGTATCTGGGTGTGGGTAAAGTGGTCATTATTTTCTCATTTTTATCCATTAGTCCTAAATCAATGTTCTGGGATTGTGCAATACAATAAATCTGGCTTTTAAACACAGCCCTTTCAGATCCTAAAAGGTGGTTAACATGCTTTTGCCTTGTCTTTCCTTCTGTAGACTAAACATAGCTACTTTTTACAATCACCCCTGTAGTGTAGTGTCTAAAAATGGAATACCAGATAGTTTAAACACACAGTAACCAAAGTGCAAGTGTTAATAATAAGAGATCAGAGAGAAAGGCAAAATAAACCAAGTCTTATGGGACAAAAATCACTACTATCATTCTGCAAGTATATTTTAAAAAGGAAATGTATAAAACCAACCAATCTCCATAAAAAACAACTGGGAGACAATCCGAATTGCTTCCTTTTTCTGAATTCTCTTTGCTTCTTGTTTTTCAATTGAGTAAATTAAGTATCACCTCAATTTGTTAATTGCTTTCCTTGAAACAATGAACTATTAATTATAGTCACTGTTATTAACAGTCTCCATTTCTTCCAAGCTGCAGATGTTTTTACAGCAGGCTCCCAGTGAGATTGGCAGTTTAGAACATTCTCTGCCAGCAAGCTGCATTCCTTTTAGCAAGTGCGTACATGCAAGATAATGTTCTTTTTAATAAGGTTTTTGTGCAAATGGAAATGAGCACAATACTCTAAATGAACATGTAACTCCAAATAAATCCAGTGTGTCCATAAGATGGATTTTTATTTTCACTTTTTTGGGTAAGAATCCTACATATTGCATTGATTGAAAAGCACCTTTCAAACAGCAGCACACTGTTAGGAATAATCAGAAGCTGTCTTTACACAGGAGGATCTTGTTTTACACTTCTCCATAGTTTATAGCCACAATGAAGTATAGTAAAGGTTCTATATTTACAAATATACCAAGTTAAATATTTTAAATTTGCACAATTGATACTGTACTTTTCACAAGCATACTAGCACATCAAATGTGTTCTATAACTATCTAGATTGTTCCCTGGGAGAAGCACATCAGAAGACTTTTAGGTAGAGTAATGCACATTTGAACTTGACTTAATGAAATCAAGTTCCTGCAGTGCCCTTTGCAACCT
The DNA here is from genome assembly GCA_004027655.1 of Graphiurus murinus. Lineage (NCBI taxonomy): Eukaryota > Metazoa > Chordata > Mammalia > Rodentia > Gliridae > Graphiurus > Graphiurus murinus. The sequence goes on from PVLC010024142.1 coordinate 8,954, forward strand.
ATATATCATGTAACAACTACTTAACCATTTAGAAATGTTTAGCACTGGCGGGGTGCGGTGGTATAGGTGGTATATGCCTATAATTCCCAGTATTCGGGAAGCCGAGACAAGATTACAGGTTCCATTGTATTGCATGGTCACTTAGTGAGATCTTGTTTCAAAATAAAAAATAAAATAAGGCTGGGGGTGTAGCTCCGAGGTAGAATGTCCCTGGGTTCAATTCCTAGTAACACACACACACACACACACACACACACACACACACACACACACACACAATATCTAGCACTGTGTTACCTGGACTGAAAGGGAAGCCACTCTTCTATATGCCCTCATAAGAAAGCTGTACTTGTTGTTTTAGAGAACCTTATTATAATCAATTCATTCCATGCTTTTTTTTTTTTTTTTTGCAGTACTGGGGATTGAACTCAGGGGTGTTCTACCTTTGAGCTATACCCCCAGCCCTATTTTTATTCTTTATTTTGAAACTGGGTCTCACTAAGTTGCGGAGTGCCTCACTAGGTAGCTGAGGCTGGCCATGAGCCTGGATCCTCCGGTCTCAGCCTCCCGAACGCTGGGATTACAAGCGTGCGCCACCACGCCTGGCTTCTCACTCCATACTTACAACGTCCTCCAGGAGCACTGATAGCAGAGGATGGGAAAGCACTTGCTGCATTGATTTATTTCTCTTCTCTAATATAGTTGTTCACATAATTTTGAAGCTCACAACTCGTGCCTTGCCAAGCCTCTATTTTGTTGTTTTAAAATACATAAAAGCTCAAAACTTCCTTTAATTAAAACATTGCATTGATTTGCTCAGCTTGTGCTTAATTTACTTGATGTGAGAAAAGACCAGTGAGCTCACTATCCTTTATGCTCATCTCTGTTCTCATCGTCTTCATGACCTTCTTTGCATGGCTTCTCCTACTCTGGAGAATGTAATGACCTTGAACTCTACCTGCTCACCAGCGCCTCATAACTTAGTCTGATTAGTCTTACACATTGTTGGTGGAACTGCAAATTAGTGCAGTCACTACGGAGACCAGCGTGGAGGTTTCTCAGAAGATTGGGAATGGAACCACCATATCTATTCCCAGCAATTGTGCTCCTGGCCATCATTCTAAAGGAACTGAAGTCAGAATTTTATAGTGATATATGCATACTCATGTTTATAGCAGCATAAATCATAATAGCCATGTTATGGAACCAGCCTAGGTGTCCATCAACAGATGAATGGATAACAAAACTGTAGTATATACACACAATGGAATTTCCTCAGCAATAAAGAACAAAATTATGTCATTTTCAGAAAAATAGAAAGGACTTGAGAATATTATGCTAAGTGAGATTAGCTAGTCTCAAAAAAATAGTTTTATGTTTTTTTTCTTCATGAAGAAGAAGCTCAATAGAAATTGGGAAACAAAGGGAACCTCAGACAGAGGAGCAGAAACCCCAATAGAGTGATTGAGGGTTTACAGGTAAAGAAGGTAAAGAAAGTAACAGTTAAAATAATGCTATGTATGGATATTAAATTACCAGTGCCAATCTCAAAGACATGTATGGGGAATGGGGTAAAGGAGTGGGGAACAGGAGAGAAATGCCCCAAGATTTGTGTGCATGTATGTTCCTATCATGCTATGTTTCAGTATGATGAATACACCAAAAAATAGTATATATTTTAAAGAAAGAAACTCCAGCCAGGCATGGTAGTGCACACTTGTAATTTCAATACTTGGGAGGCTGAGACTGGAGGATCTGGGTTTCTGGCCAGCCTCAGTTACTTAGTGAGGCCATCTGCAACTTAGTGAGACCCTGTTTAAAAATAAAGAACAAAAAATAGGACTGGGTATGTAGCTCAGAGGTAGAATGTCCCTAGGTTCAATTCCCAGTACTGAGAAAGATAGAAAGAATGAAGAGAGAGAGAGAGAGAGAGAGAGAGAGAGAGAGAGAGAGAGAGAGCTCTGTACACATAGCTTTTTAAACTATTGTAATTCTGTTGATTAGATTCTTTCAAGAGACCAGGGTGGAATTACCTGGCTCTGACAGGAGCTGGCTGTATGTATTCAACTACAGGTCTCTTGATCTCTCATAGGCTAATCTCCTTTCTTGAAAAATGGAGGAGCAGATGAAAGCGAGGCTGCCTAGTGCAGCTCATCTAAACCCAGAGTTTGACCTGCTTAACCCTTCCGGCAAGAAGATAGTGTCTACCCAGCCGCCATATACAAGTTAACCAATGGCTGAAACGAAGTGTAAGAACTTAGCTCTCAGTTCTAAATGGCTGACTCCAGTGATAGGACACCTGGTTGGAAAGGGGGGGAAATAGCTCCCTAGTTCATTCACACCCAAATAGAACTATGCGATGCACCCACCATGTGCCATTCACGGGATCGCATGTGTTGTGAACTTTGCAAATAAGGTTCACTGCTTTAACGTGAGGGGAAAATGGATCATGATTGTGTGTTTTCTTTGTTACCTCATTCTCTAGTTTATGAGCTATTCAGAAGAAGTTGAAGCAGAATATGGGAATTTCATTTGTTTTATTGTAATTCATTCAGATGAGTAGGTTTTAAATACCCATTTAAAAAGTTTACTCAGCTGTTGACATAGATCAGGAACTTTGGAGAATTAAAGGTCTCTAAGAGACCCATATTTTGTCCAATTCCCTTTCTTACTGATGTGAGAAAACACAAACAGCCTGTACTTAAAAGGACAGTTATTGAAACTCTGAGTGAACATGAGCCCTTAACAACTAGAAGCTGCAGTCTCTTTTCATCACTAAAAGGAACGGGCTGAACTGAATCAGGTATTTTATAGAATTGCAAAAACCATTGGGGAGGATGTATGTCCCAAATGCAGAGGCGATTCATAGAATTTCATGAGTACAAAGTGTGATTTGAGTTGCTGTAATAATTTTTTTATGCTCAACTTCAGAATGGATCTGAAGTATACTGGAAAATATACTTTTGTTGATCAGAGTGCCCGGCCGAGCTTAAAGCACACTGCACCCCCCGAAAACATAGTAGAGCCTTGATTTTGTTACAGCAGTATGTGGAACCCAGGTCTCTGTTGCTTCTGTGTCCAGGCTCTGGGAAAGTGCTCTTTCTTGCATGGCACTGCGGGACTCAAAGCCTTGTTCCTCTTTCAGGAGCATAAAGCAGAGGTCAGAATGAGGACCAGCCCCGAATGAATAGACTTCACAATTTTTGAGAGGAGTTGAGACATTTAAATACCAGTGTTCTAACTTAGATGATGAAAATCAGTCAATGGCCACTCCTACACGTGAGCCTTTTGTCAAGAAGAATGGTCTTCGAATTCCTTTGGCAAAACTTTTGTGTTTGCTCAGCTTCCCCCTTTCTGAATAACTACAAGGCTGAATTTAACCCACTGTTGCTGGAAAGCTTTCTTATCTTCTGCATACACTCAAAATGTTGCTCTTTAGCCTCAGTGTTGGAAAATTTGGACTCTTTGGAGCTTGGTGAGCTTTGTCTCTGAGCCTCAACTTCCTAGTCTGTCAAATGGGGATAATAACCATAGTCATTCATAGAGGGCTATACAGTTTGAAGCTTGGTATAGTTCTTGTAACAATTGTTAGCTACTAGTGCTATTGTAATGTTCACTTTGGTATTTTCTCAAATTTGATTTCTCATCCATCCACATATATTTTGAAAAGATGACAAATGAAAAAAGAAGCTCACTCCACATAATTTCCTCCTGAACTGCAATAATCCCCTATTTTTCTCAGGCAACTAACCATGACGCCCAGTGATACCTGAAACTGTAAGTAGTACCAAACACTACGCAGGAGCATTGGAATACCATGCGAGTTGGTCTGGTAACCAAGATAGCTACAAAGTGACTCGTGAGCAGGTAGCTTATAGAATGTGGACACTCTGGATGAAAGGATGGTTCATATCCTATGTAGGATGGAGTGACCTTTCATCGCTCTACTCAGAAAAGCTATATTTTAAAACTTATGAATTGTTTGTTAATACTTCTGGATCATAGTAACCATGGGTAACTAAAACTAGGAAAGGAAAACCACAGATAAGGGGACTGTCCTACATGGATGTAGCTCACATTCTTACCTGCAGAGCTTTCCTAAGTCAGATTTACTTTGTACTTTCCAGCATACAAGGTAGGTAACATGAAAGGACCAGCTGGCAAATGGACCCTCTCCAAGACAGAAGAGCGAGTTCTCTATTCTACACAACTCCAAGAGGCAATGGCACCTATTTTCTGGCTTGACATGAACATACTTAAGCAAGCATAGGTATGACTTTCAATCTGGGAGGATAGAGTAAGCACATTTCACACTAGTCTTCCTCTAGCAACCTTCCAATTCAAGGAATGACTCAGTGACCTGCTGAAAACAAACAAAAATTCTTCAAAGACAGAGGAAGTGACAACAGAAGGAAACTTGGAATCAGTGTAGAAAACAACAGGGCAAGTTAATACATGGGTGAACAAAATACACTTCTCATCTACTCTTGACTTCTTAAAATTATCGTAGATGGTTGAAAATTAAATCATAATGTTTTCTTAATGTGATTCTCAATGTATGTAAAGAAAACATTTAAGAAAACTAAATTATAAAGTACAGTTGCTAAGGGGATATGAATGGCAGAAGGGGCCCGCGTTTTACTTGAAGTGGTAAAATACCCATTTTAGTAGACTCTACAAATATTCACACATGTAATTCCCAGAGGACCCCCCCAACACACACACACACACTATATGTAAAAACACTAGACAGAACAGTGAAAAATGTTCAAGAAACACACAGAGCCAGGAATGGTAGCATATGCCTGTGACCTCAGTTACTTGGGAGGCTGAGATACAAGGATCACAGGTTCAAGGACAGCTTCAGTAGTAAGTAGTGAGACTCTCATCAACTTACTGAGACTCTGTTTCAAAATAAAAATAAAAAATAGGGTTGAGGGTATAGCTTAGAGATAGAATGCCCCTGGGCTCAATCCCTTATCTCACACACACACACACACACACACACACACACACACACACACACACACACGTGTCACTGATCAACCACGTTACTAATATCAATACTCATACTGGCTATGGCCACTACACTTGACACTGAAAAAAAAAATGCTATGATATCAAAGTCAAATGTGTCATAAGGCTTGAAAGCAATAATTGGCTCTTGGCTAGCACATATCAGAGACATTTAGTAACTAACTTATATTTACCTAACTAAACTTATATTTACCTATATTTGTCATAGCAAAGTTCCATCCATGATAAGATTCAGCTATTAACCAGAATATTAAAAGGATTGGATTCTGCTTACTTGGTTAACTTGATTTCAAGAAGAGCATGTTAAAATCTACATTTATGGACAGAGTAAAACAAGTTTTTGTTGTTGGTGGTTTGTTTTAAATATTGACAGGCTTGTGGAGGGACAGGCAAAAACTCAGACAAAGCCTTTAGCATCTCAGCTGCACTGAAATCCCTGCAGAATACCAAACAAATGAAATGCTTCAGGGCCATGCTTCCAAAGTCCTGCAATGCTGTGGCTGAGAAGTAACATGTGGAATCAGTTTGAGAAAAATAAACGAAGTCGGAGGAAAATGACACAAGTAATAAACTAAGATAGACTGGAGATGAGTTTAAAAAGGAAATAGCTTCAGGGAAATATTTTGAGATTCAACAGAAAGAAATCCCAAAGCCAGAAAAATAGAATTTGCTTACATAGAACATATGCTTTTAAATATGATGCATGTATCTACTGGCTATCTTTATCTGCATGAAATTATTTTAAATGCTGTCTATAAATCAAAATGCATTGTAAAACTCTCATTGATGAAATACTTTTGTTCTTTAATGAGCTAAAAATAGAAAAGAGTCAATGTTTCTTGGCATGGTTTAAAAAAAAATACCTCTCTACCAGGGAGGGATAAGAAAATTGGGTTCTACCTAGCTTCAATGGGGATATCAGTTTTCTTCTCTGGGTCTCTAATTTTCAAGACTATAAGGTGAAATGAGATGACTTCAAAGGTTTCTGTATGTGAAACTATGTCTAACATCTCCCAACACTTTAGATGTTTTAACAAAGGCTTTATTGAAGCTAATGCTCTACTTTTTTTTTTTTTTTTTACTTTCACCGGAAAATAAATTATAAGGTATGTGGAAGTCTAATAGAGCAAAAAGATGAATGTAGAGAAAGTGCATGAGATAGCTAAGAGGTTTTATTTACACTTAGGCCAGAGAAAACTGAAAATGTTTAGAATTAAAGGAGGCATTGAACATTTGAAATTGAATGAGAATGGTATTGAAGATGTACAACTTAAAATGCATACAGGTAAAATATTTGCAGGAGGGTCATCTTTAAGTTTTTATTCTGTTCAGCAAACATTTCAATTTTCATCATTATCTCTGAATGAACACAAATTTGCTAATTCCTATCATGTTCTTGATTTTTTAAAATAATCTAATACTAATAATCTGTACCCACATTCTCAAATATTATGGTTCTGGACAGATGTGGAATAAAGAATACTGGGCCATACTTGCAGCCCATTTCCGGTGAGGAGCCCCAAACCCAGAGGATGAGGAGTGAATGGGCTATTCTTATACAACAGCAGCAGGAGAGGTAGAAAGTATTACGTGTGGTCTTCAATTTTCCTGTGCTTCTCCCAACACCAACTTTTGCTTTCAAGGAAGAAAACAAAAAGCAGGCTGAAGAATGATGGTATCTGTGGATTTTGATATCTGCAAGAAATCACTGGAACCAGTCCTCCAAGGGTACATAAACATTGTGGTTCTCATTATCATTCTACATACTGGACAATAAATAATTAGTTTCCAAAAATGAAAGAGGTTGACAAGTATAAAATCCATTAAATCCACAGGTAAATATACACATCACTGTACAGTTTACTAATCATTCTCTCATGTCCTCATCCCTGCAGTTCTTGGCTGTAAAATATGTTGCTGCTACACAGGGATGACTCCCAAGGTTGTAATATACACTCAAGATATTCTGTGTGTGTGTGTGTGTGTGTGTGTGTGTGTGTGGCTGATTAACACAGACACAACACTGATTTTATAGTTTGGCTAAATATCTCCTTAAGGAGGTGAGGCTATAATTTTAGGGTCCTGACTACGAATAATACCATAATATGACAGCCCAAGGGTCCTCTAGAAGTACATTGAACATGCATATTTTGTAACACTTCAGCACTTGAACTTTACAACAGTGCCTGCTAACGGTGTTATGGGAGGATTCGTCGCTTGTCACCAGCATCATTTTTGTAACACTCAAGTACCTGTCTATTCTCTTACCCATTAAAGATCAAGACTCCCTAGGAGACAGAATAGAGTTTCTTCTCCTTGATATCCTTTGTATGTTGAATACTGAACTCTACAAGTATTTATTAATAAATGAATATACAGATGAACGTAATTAGGGACCCATCCATATACTAATGAGAATAAACAAAGAGGAAAGGAAATTATGCTCATGTATTAACTAAGCAAAAAACACGGTGAAGTAATTAGAAGACATTAGATTTCATTTCCCAGTGATATTTATGATATTATTACTGTATCTACCTCTTAAGCTTAGCCTGGAAGCAGCAGGCACCAGAGTACAGGTGCGTGCATCTGAGGCGGCCCACAGAGCATCATGTAGGAATTATGCTTGATGATATAAAAGACTAACAAATACTGTGGAGAAGGATGTTCCTATTCTACATGACACTAGCTGGAGTGAAGATCTGAGAGGGTCTAGCTTTCTAAAAAGCAGTCTACCAATTTCAAAGGGATGTCACCTAAAATCTAGGATTCTTACCTATTAAAATCTTTGACTCAGTGACATATGTACTTGGTTTGAGAGACTCTAAAATAGAAAACATTGAAATGTCCACTATTTGCTAAATTATATGAGCACTGTTGAGGACTTTTCCAGTATACCATAACTAGAAGACATAACACACATGGTTTATTTTACAATCAAGGAATATTTTTTCTTTTAAAGACATGACATATATTTTCTTACAGTACACTGTGAATTGTATAATTGTCTATTTCTGTTTTTGCTTCAGTCATCAGGAAGGTCAAAATCAAAATTCCAACTCTACCAAATTGTCTTTTAGTTATATTTAGCTCATATCTTGTTATTTGAAACTACCACCTCCCCCCATACACCTCCTAGCCCCATCTTGATCTTTTGTTTTATGTATTTTCTCTAATTCTTATATGCATCTATATGTGCTTCAATCTTATTGTATGCTTTGAAACCTTTGTGGAATAATATAATGGAGAACATAAATAGGCAAAAATATGTGCTTTTGCAAAGAATCAGTAAAATTCCTTTTAATGAACATTAAAAAATGTGACCAAATTTGAGTCCCTAAGTGTGATATATTTCATATTTTGTCTTTTTTCTATCATGACTATCTAGAAGAAACTTTAGAAGACTTTAAAATAATCATGTTCTAACCAGCAAAGAAAAAAATTACAAAAATTTGAATAACCAGAAATATTTAGCCTAAAAAATGCAAAGATTTGAAAAAATCCAAATAGGTAAGACCAAGATAAAATAAAATGGTGAAAAAAAAAATAAAATGGTGAATTTTATTAAAATATTTTTATGGTGTATGCATGAATGTTTTAGAGAAATCTAAAATACTGAAGCATAGAGCTAATTCAGTACCTTTTCACATTTGGCAACAGTGTGAAGCTTAATTGTTGGCAGATTTATTAAAAATTCTTTCAGACAAAATATACTTTAAAAATCTACAAGTACAAGGAAAATATTGCTGTCTTCTACACTGTCTTGACCCAGCCGTTGAAGGTCATTTTTGAAGCTACTTGATGAGGTTCATGAGGATTTGTCCTCATATAATATGTGCAATCAGAAAATCCTGCATTCATTTTGTAGAAACAATGTCTTAATTAGACAGCAGTTGGTACATTAAAGGCCAGAATGCTTAACCACCAGAACGTCACCAGCCCTTGCAGCACATGGAGGGCAGGCCAGTTGTTTGATCTACGTAAACTACATGGTTGGAAAGGAAATTGGACATTAAGCTAACTTACTCTTATCCCTTAAATGATTAGTGTACCAGTGAAGTGTGCCAATTTTCAGTACGCATAATGCAAAAAATTAAGAGAGGCAACTCTAAGAGCAAACTTCAGAGAAACAACTGGTATAAGAGATATCAAAGGAGATTGCAGGTGATTCTCTGAGATTAAAAAAAGAAAACAAGTGAGCAAGGGTGCGGGAGTAGCTTGAGAGAGCAATATGAACAAAAAAAAATGGTTTTCCTTGCAAATCCTGAATGAATTTATGTGGTTAATAGAAGGGTTTTTAATTTATTTATTTATATGTTTTGTAGCAGAGACAACATGCTTTTAAAAGGGGGTAGGGTATAACTCCCAAAGGCAAGAACTTTTCCTACAGAACTTAGCCTAGTGACTACAGCATTGTAGGTGCTAAACAAATATTTATTCATTCATATTTATTTAAATATTCATCCAATACAGTATGAGTTTATTAATTCATGCTTTGATTTAACATGTATTTTAATGAATATCCACTATGTGTTAAATGTTGTTTTAGGTCATATATGACTAAAGGCAAAGAGTAAATACTTTGGAATTGAATACTTGGATCATCTGACTGGTGACAGTTGTCCACCTCAACTGATTTGGAAACTTGTACACCTTCTGCTGTCTCACAGTAACCACGAATAGAGAGAAAATAGTTAAATAACTGGTGTAAGGACACACAGCTAGTCAAGCAGGCAAACGTAGCAAATACAACCCAGCTCCCTGCTCAGGTTCCACTCAGAACTGCTATTTGCTGACTTTCTGTAATTCTCAGACTCATTCTGGCGGCAGAGGGAATCCGACACTTTTGCCTTCTTTCCACGTGTGTGCAAAGCTACGGTCGTGCAGGACCTGCCCCTGGGGCTACTTCACTGGCTCAGCCCCACTGGTGACTGAGTAAGCCCTCACTGGCTACTGAAAATATCCCTCAGTCAGGATTGCATCAAGTTCAGTGGTGGGGAGATGGGCACCTTTGCAACTAGTCCCTGGGATGAAGGAAAGAGAAGGAAAGACTGCAGGGAGGGCTGGAGTGGCCCGCTGCAGAGCTCCCGTGTGGCACCACCATGCTGCTGGTTCTCAAGTGGGCAGCAGAACAGATGATTATCTCACATGTGCTGCTGAGAAATGCCTTCTTCAAAGGACTGACCCAAGGAAATGTCAGAACTGAGCTGTTCAGGGTCTTAACCACTCAGCTACACGTGACCACTGAGTGAGTGAAACATGGCTAGTCCCCAGTAAGATGTGTTCTAAGTATAGAATAAGGTAAAATACACAATAGATTCCTTCCTTCCTTCTTCCCTTCTTTCCTACCTTCTCTCTCTCTTTTTTTTTTTCCTCTTTTCTTTCTGTACTGGGGGTTGAACCCAGGTCATTCTACCTCCAAGCTACATTCCAATCTGTTTTTCTTTTTCTTTTGAAACATGGTCTCACCAAGTTGCTGAGGGTCTACGTAAGTTGTTGAGGTTGGCCTCAAACCTGTGAACCTCCCATCTCCCACGTACTAGGATTGCAGGTGTGTGCCACCATGTCCAGCTGCACAGTAGATTTCAAAAATATAAAAACACCTAGTCCTGTCTTACTGTGCTCTGGACTGTCTCCTACACCTGTGACATCTTAGCCCCTTCATCCTCCTCCTAAGTACAACCTCAACTCTCCTGCTTCAAGACTTCCCCTAGCTTATAAGAAAAATCCAATCAAAACTAACAGGTACAGGGAGGGAGGAGGGGGAGAGCAGGGTGGGAGGCAGAAGGAAATACATCAGCGGGGACAAATTGACATCTTAGGATTGTTGGGAAAAATTGGAAAGCACCAATCCTTTGGTTTTCCAGAGATTCCTGGGATCTTGATGACTTCAGAGACACCTTAGAAATTACTTTTCTTATTAAGGTATAACGTTCCCTTCTTGTAAATGATTCAAAATGTTTCTGAGAATTTGGGCTCCTGTTGCCCCTGTAACCTGTACTCTGTGTTCAAGCTAGTTTCCTTCTAACGACTAGTCTTTGACTTCCTGTGGCTGATTCTCTAACCTGATTCCATTTATGCAGAGGGAATGCCACCAGGTCAAATTCCTAGGCACTGATGTGGATCCAATGGAGTTGAGCTGGTGGCATTGTAGGCTCCAAACTGTTCAAGTTATTTACTAAGACCTGTGCATGAATATTCAGGTTTCCTCTTTAAGTTTTTTTTTTAGGAAGCTTCCAGAAAGAAATCATTTGTAGAAAAGGCCATGTAACTAGTTGATGAGACACGAGTTGTCAATTGCTTTCCTGACATGCTAATTCTTAATGGATGGTTTCACTCTACAATTTCTCTTGTAGCAAGTTATGTCTCCAAAATTATTTTCAGTTGTTTATTACTTATATGCCTACGATATTGCCCTTAATTTCAGAAGGATTCCTTCTTTGCAAAAGGAGCTGCTATTATGTTTGTCACAGGTTTGTCTTTTTGTACAGAACTTCCACCTGATTTAAAATAAGCCTGAGAGTCACTGGATGGAGTTTATGGCCAGTCTTAAATATAGGAAAACTTCCCTCAATTTATTTATGTTATGTGGCTTTCAGAAGACATTTAGGACTTTGAAAATGAGAATTATAAAAATAAATTTATAGCAATTCACTACATAAAAATTAAGCAGCACACAAATCACGTTATTATAAAAGCCATCAATTATTTATACCAATGAAATAACTGTATGTGGTACTTATTTTTCCCCTCCAAACACTGTGTATGGCTTCTTACAACAAACATCAATAATACTAGACATTTCTGATTGTTAGAAGGATAAAACAGGACTTTTGTATATTCACCCTAGAGAGTATAAAGATTCAGTATAGGGCTAGGGATATAGCGCAGTGGTATAACACTTGCCTAGAATGCACCAGGCCCTGGGTTTGATCCCCAGCACCACCAAAAAAAAAAAAAAATTCAGTAAAATGTCAGGCTTGTCTGGATGCTTGGATGCAAACACAATTTTAAATTATGAGGACACTGAACTCCAAGCAAGGTGTGCTTGTCACAGCCATAATCACTGTAGGCTTCATATTAAGAGGTTCCCACAACCAGGAGCCCCTAACAGCTGCAGTAGTAGAATACCATTACCCATGCTAGCCCATGTAAAACTGGAGTATTATCTTTCATTGATAAAGGTTGGAGCCAGGATGTAAGATAAAATTAACACAGACCTCTAGCTTTAGAGTTGGCCTGTGCTCAATGAAAGAAGTCCTTGTGGTAATAACAGTAAACTTCAGCAATGATGAAGGAAGGCCACTTTCACGAGGTCAACAGTAAGGAAGAAAGGCCCTCTTGCTGCCTGACTTGAGACTTAGCTTGTCCCGTGCACTGTGGGTTTTATTTGGACATTAATCTGTTATTGAGACTTACTGCTATGCTATCACCACAGAGAACAGCAAAACTTATTGTTAGATAAAGTAACACTCAAATGTGGGGTCAGTTTAAGAAAAACACAAAAAAATCCCAAAGCATAAGAAATCTACCTTTATGCGTAGAAACTGAGTTTCCTTTGAATTCGTATGGCCAAACATGTAGTAACAGAAACTGCCTGAGTTAAGAATTCATGGCAATCAATGTTCTTATACATGGCTGCTATGGTTTGGAAGTGCCCCCCAAAGACTCATGTGCTAAAGGCGTGATGATCCAAACTGTGGGGCAATTGGGAAGTGGTGGACCCTTTAAGAGGTGGGGCCTACTAGAAGAAAATTAGGTCATTGGGGATTGGGGACACGCCCGTAAAGGGGAAACTGAGACTTCAACACCTCCCTTTGCTTCCAAGCCCCCACAAAGTGAACAGCATGTTACAGCATGTGCTCCCTACAATATACTGCACTGCCACAGGCCCAAAGCAACAGGGGCCAACCAACCATGGACTGAAAACTGAAACCACGAGAAAAACCACACCTTTCCTCCTTTCAAGTTGATTATCTCGAGTACTTTGTCATGGTAACTGAAAGAGGGAGAACACAATGACTGTGTACACAGCATCCAGCAATTTTGTTTGGAGTCACAGTTGGAACTTTATGTCTGAAATCTTCAAGAGTAGAATTCTTTCAGCAAGCATCTTTGGCATGTGATTCATGAGACACTGGCATGGTAGTGTGACATAGTGGCTAATAGCAAAACGTAGGGGCCAGACTGCCTGGGCTTTAATCCCAGCTCAACCTCTAACCAAATAAATGACTTTAAACAAGTTATTCAAGGTCACCATAATCCAGTATTCATCTCTAACACAGAAATAATAACACCAATAACAGCGCATACTACTTGAAGCGGTTGTGAGGACCTACTAAACGCCTTTAAGCACTGTCTGGCACATAATAAAAGAAATACTCCAGCATTCGCTCTTATTATTATTTATAAATTTTTGTCAAGCACCTTCTAAGTTCTAAGGATATATGACTCTTTCATTGTAAAGATCATTGTAGCCTGAAATTTTCTTTGTAATGTCAATATTCATATTCTGTGATTCTAAAATCTCTTTTAAGAAAAAGAAGTTTCCTTTGTGTGATTTCTTTTCCCCCGATAAACAAGCAAATTAATTAAGAGAAACCAACCTGAGACTATGCGAAGTTTTATTTGAGGAAGGATCTCTTGACTTATTCTGTGAAAATGAAAACCCAATTTTTTAAATCAAAGAATCAATTTTACATGTAATATTACTTGACATTTGCTTTTTGGAGAATTTGAAGGTAAACCCAATTCTTTGATTATTAGACTTGAGTTTGACTTCAAATATGAGTGATAACGACTAAATGGAATTAGTCTAGAAGCAAAAGAGAGGTTTCCTTAATCATGTCTTGTTTTATAATGACCTCTGAGGGGATCAACCGCCCAAAGGCAGCAGGCCCGGAGAGCCTTAGTCTCTTTGTAGGGAGATGTAGGGAGCTTTTAAGCAGGAGGTCAAGGGGGGACCCGTGGTTTTCATCTTACGGTGCCTGCAGTAGGTGCTCTGCAGTAGCTGCTCGATGAGTAGGTAGCCCACCTCAAAATACACTTCCTGTGTTAGACTCTGGCTGTCCCATTCAAAAGTCTGAAAGGCCATTCAGTAAACATGAAAAGTAATTACAAACAATTTGGAAAGGGAAAGAGAGAACGTAATGTGAAGGAGGAAGAAGGCGGGTATGAGTGTACTTTAAACGGAGACTCAGAAAATAAATGCTGAAAAATCATGTTCTTTTACCCACATACAATGACCCACAAACCACTATAATCTTGCATTTTTTATTATACTCAAGAGAACAGAATAACTAACTGCCCAATATATTCTTAAGAGAGAGAGAGAGAGAGAGAGAGAGAGAGAGAGAGAGAGAGAGAGAATGCAACATATTCTGTCTTATTCTAACTCTAATTGAGTAGATGAGTGGTTATATTTCCTGGTGAATGAAAGGGGGGGCAATCAAATATATATTGGGCATGGTATAAAAAGGGGAATGTATGGCAAAATGGTGAGAAAGACACAAGGACACGGGCTGGGGGTGCAGCTCAGTGGCAGAGCATTTGCCTAGCATGGGTCCTGGGGTTGATCCCCAGCCCTGCAGGAATAACAACAAAAAGAACCAGACCTAAGGACAGAAGTTAGACCTTCTATGGGAAGGTCAGAAAGAAAAAAGAGTCCCAAACTAAAGCAGCAAAGAGAAAGGAAATTTGAACTATGTTGAAGATTATCAACATAAATCAAAGAAATACTTACGTTAGTTATCACACATGTACATCCACATCCATCTAGCTATCCTGTGTAAGTACCAGAGCACACTAAATTGTTACAAACATATGTGCTATATGCTTATACACTTGAATTTAAAAAGTGGGATTCAGCTACCCTTGATTTTAAAAATACAGTTCTTTATAATGATTTTAAAGAATTAGAGGGAGCTCCGAGCTATCCCCAGAATTTGAAATGATAGAAAGCTTGCCCCTCAGTCTCAGTAAGCTGCCAAACTGGTCACGAAGTAGGCACTAATAATTGAAGGCAGAATGAAGCATGAACTAATGAATGAATATAGAGATGACGTGACAAGAAGCTACAAGGAATATTCTGGAGCCCACTGCCCCCATTAGGTTCCTGGCTCTGCCTATAGTACTCTAAGCCTTGATTGTTCCACCTGCAAAATCCAGGCTAATTTGAAAATTTACAATCCCATAGTATTTTCTCAGAATTCAATGCGAAAATAAAGACAAAACCTTAGGCCAGTGCCTATCAGTTCTTGTTAGTTAGTTAGTTTGTTTTGTGCTGGGGACTAAACATAGGGGCTTTCTACCTTTGAGCTATATCTCCAGCTCTTTTTATACTACAGGCAACGGCATTCATTTTAATTATATAGGTTATCTGCTGACACTATTATAGGGACATCTCAGACACAGATGCAAAGGTCTTTCTTTATCTGTTTTATCTTGCCAGTAGATGTTTAAAATTAAAGCTGAGAAATTCATTGTTTCTTGAAATGGCAATATCTTTGCAAGATTATTGCACCACTGAAATATAGTTGTAGGCAATGTACCAGCATGATGTATTGGGAAGGCCACGGATAGGACAAAAATAAAAGAGCAAACAAGAAAAATAACTTGCTTTACTATATAACCCTGACATAATTGTAGTCATTTAATCATTTCCCCTTTCAAGGCTGAGTCATTGAATAAGGATATATTTTGAGGGCACTAGGACACTATTTAACTGCATGGCTCCAGCAAGTTATTAAGTGAAACCCTGGTGGATTGAAAACAATTAATGAGTCACTTAATGAATTGTACACCAATATATCTGGAGGGGCCCAAGTGGCTTGAATGAGTTAACGCCTGTCCTCAAGTGCATGGTTAACAGCGGGAAGGGCATGGCCATTAAGAAAAACAGAAATAACTGGCAATGAAAACAATCAACAGTGCCAGTTACCATGTACAACTAAAGCATGTATTTATTTAAAAGTGGGTGACACTTTCAAAG
>PVLC010024143.1:0-25002 GCA_004027655.1 Graphiurus murinus
GTAAGAGGAGTATAGCCTTATTAGATAATTTTCCCCTTTTGATTCCTTTTTAAAGAAATCTTGTTGATGATAAGGAGTTACTGGAAGATTAAATAGAGGAGTGGTGTGGGCAGGTGTGCAGTTTAAAATCCTAATCATGGTGGCAGTGCAGGTCAGACCTAAGGGACGACTGAGTCTGGAAGCACAAGGTTGTCTTTAATCCTACCTGTTCTTTGAGATTGAAAGGGTATTTTTGGTGTTAAAATCTCAGTGTGTGTGTGTGTGTGTGTGTGTGTGTGTGTGTGTGTGTATCCTTTCATACTGTCTAAAAGAATTAGCCCTATTATAGTGAGACAAATGATAATTGTTGTTTTGTTTCCCATCCAGTTATTATTTTTTCTTCTCCTTTTGAAATGTCTTGCTTTTGCCAGTTTCATAAGTAGATGTAAAGTGGAAAAGTCCAGGGCTTTGGTCCTCCACCTGGGTTTCAGTCCTAAAGTTGCCATATGTAGGTAGAATGGGTGCAAGACTTTGGGCAGGTTTCTTATGTATGCCTCAGCCTACTCTTGTAAAATGGAGATA
The DNA here is from genome assembly GCA_004027655.1 of Graphiurus murinus. Classification (NCBI taxonomy): domain Eukaryota; kingdom Metazoa; phylum Chordata; class Mammalia; order Rodentia; family Gliridae; genus Graphiurus; species Graphiurus murinus. Next base: position 562 of record PVLC010024143.1, read on the forward strand.
ATGCTTGTGTCATAGTCTTGGGAATATTGTGAGAATTAAATAAGGTAAAATATTTGAAATATCCTAGGACAGTCACTGGCATTTAGTAGATATTCGATAAATAAAAGTTTTCTTTTTCCTTTTATTTTCCTCCTCTTGGAATTAGCTTTTACCTCTAAGCCAATGTACCTTTTTCTTGTTACTATTAGCTTTTAAAAAAAAATTCAGCATAATTTCTCTTTGTCTTCTTGCCATTCTAATGTTACTACTTCTGCTTTTAAGTTATCTTTATTTATTCTAAATAGTCAAAATAAAAAATGTTTAACCAGTGTATATCTTCTCACCAAAGACACTAACAGCTTCTTGAAGGAAGGGATTGTTTCCTATGGTTGTATTGTCTCCTCTTTCGGAGTCCTTTGGGTCCAGGGCTTAGGAAACTTCTGCATTCCTCCTTCGGTCCTCTCTTCCACTACTACAGCTTCAACCAGCACATCCAAATGCCAGAAACATTCAAATCTCTACTCTAGTTGCCACCTCTCTTGGATTTCCAACCTGAATTTTCCAGTGACCATTGGGCATCTATACTTTGATGTCCTTCAGGAGCCTCGAGCTTGAGCTGAGGTAGCCTTGAACCTGCCATCCTCTTCTCTTGGCCTCCCAGGTACTGAGATTACAGGCATGTACCAGGCCCAGTTATAAATCTTCTATACTGCTTTAGTTCTGTTTGCTTGCCACATTGCTACCACAGTGATAGTTTAAAAGATATATCAGTTTTGTCACTCATCAGGCTTAGATATCAAACCATTATGCACAGAATAAAATTCATACTTCTTTGTGTGATGTTCAAAACATTTCTACAGGGATCATTGTCTTATTTCCAGTCCTTCCACCTGCTACCAGTGTAATTAATAATTATTGTTTATGGAGCACTTACTGTGTTAGAATTAGTGCTTCACTGTTCTCTCTCCTCTCTTCTCAACACCACCAACAGAGAACTACCTGTTTGACTGATCTTTATATTAGCCCTATTGCAATGAGTATCAGATATATTAAACAGATAATAAATAGATAATAAATACTGTTTCTATTGATCAAGTTGAACTACTCTGCAGGTTATAAGGAACTAAGGTTTTGTTATTCCTATTACTGGTTTGCATCTGGTAAGATGGGAGCTACAAAAAAGAAATTGTAGGCTATTATCTAAAAAGTATTGATAATTCAGTCGTATCTGAACCCTCAGCTGCTTCTTTTCTGTCTCTGCCCTCCATATCTGGTGAGGTTTTCAGGATTTTGTGACTTTAATATTACCCTTTATATAGTTTTTTCCTGAAATATCTTTATTTGCCTATTTAAAGGCAAATTCTCTTCCCCTCTCCTCTCCCCTTTAATAGAAAATACTTTCACCTGTCAACTCTCTATTTTAAAAGGGAGGTACTCAAGAGCAAATAAATTATTCTTAGGTAATTTTAGAAGACAGATGGGTTGAGAGGCATAAGGGCATTAACTGCATTTATAATCTTTACATTGTGGGTGTGATCGCCAACTTTGAGGTTGGAGGGACAGTTTTGTTCTCTCCCTGCCTAATGGTCTCTCCCTAAGTGGTAATTGCAATTATATAGCTTAAGAATGCCTCTGTTAGCAGGAGATGTCACAAAGTTTATTCAGCAAAACTCACATAGTAGAGCCTAGGCTTTTACCCAATGCCTGTGTGCTCATTTTAAGTAAGTTAAAAGAGGAGTTAGGAGGATTACTGTTAAGATAGACACACCGACAGCAAGAAGTGAAAGTTGATAGTTTGCTCTATTGGTAATATACTCTTTGATTCTGGGATATAGCAGAGTTATAAATGATATTAGCTACTGTCCTACCTTTGTAGTCACTATGTTTAGGTTCTTAAGCAGTCTTGTCTCACTACTTCACATAAAAGGAGAGAGGGAGTGAGGTAGTTGAGCCGTAAAGAGAGGCACACTGAGTACAAACTCCCGCCAGCTCTCTGCTGTGTGCACAGTCAGTGCTTTGCCCGAGCTCACCTCCACGTGCAGTTCATGACTCAGGCTGTGAACACGAGAATCTTCCAGCACGCTGTGTTGGTTTTCACTAATGCTCCCTGCATTTAACGGATAAGGAAACTGAGGCTTAGCAAGGTGGAGAGACTTGTCTAGGCTGGCAGGGTGAATAAGTGGCAGGCATGAATGAAGGTCTGCCAGGCTCCAGTGCCTGCACATTTTTCCATTATGCCATGTTGATGTCAAGCTGTCAGTAAAATAGAAAGCCGTGATTATTAGAACCTTAGTAAGAAAGCAGGGGCATGTGATAAGTTTAGAAAGGTTCCGTCAAAATTTAACTGAAGGCTTTGGTGCTTAATGTAAGCTTTGTTTAAACAAAATTTGTATTTATGTGTAACAGCACAGTTTGTTCTTATTTCTTCATTTCTATATACGTATACACACATTTTTATAAAAGTGTGTTTTTAAACAAATGCTAGAGTAATTTTAAGTGAAGCCCTTTATCTTCTCTTACTTTTTGACTTGTCTTCTCCCATAAACCCTTCCTTATTCCAAAAAAACACCCAGAGCACATGTCCAAATGACCCCTAGTCATCCATTCACCCATGGTAACAATCTGCAATCTCATCTGTATCCATCTGCATTTTTCCCATGGTCTCTGGGTATATGTCATAGATATTTTATATATATATATATATGTATATATATATATGCATGTATGTATGTTTGTGTATACATAAACATAGATGGTTTTAATTATTATTTTATTTTACAAAGTTGAAGTGGAAATTATATATAGTACGTGACTCTACATCCTGTTTTTCTGGTTCAACATTCTGTATGCAAATCTTTCTAATTTATTCTTTTAGTGGCTTAATAATAGTTCCTGCTGGGGCTGAGCCATATCTATTCGGCCATCACCCTATTGGAGGCATTTAATATTTACTCTGGCACTGTTTTTAAATGTTTGTTTCTTTTGCTAGTCTATATAATACTGCAGTAAATATATACATGTATTCGTTATTTTTCTGGTCTTTTTTTCTATGGGTTAAAAGCCCCAGGAGTGTCATTTCTGAGTCAAAGTGTATGTATAGTTTTTTGTTTGTTTGTTTGTTTTGTTTTTTCGTGGTACTGTGATGGAACCGGGAGGTATTTTTACCTCCAAGCTACACCCTTACTCCTATTTTATTTTGAAACAGGATCTTCCTGTCTCGGTCCTCCAAGTACTGGGACTACAGGCGTGTACCACCATGCCTGGCTCATATATAATTTTAATTTTATGAGATACCAGATTGTTTTCTCAAAGGATGCAAATAATATGTGACATTACACATTATCCTGAATCCTTGCTGGTAGAAGGTATCATAATTTTTTTGGTGACAATTCAGTATTGCTTAAATTTTTGTTAGTCTGGTACAAAGTAGTTTGTACTACAAGTGAAATTGGTTATCTTTTTCTGAGTTTGTTAGCTATTTGGCATATTTGTTTGTGAGTTTACCTATTTGAAAATGAATTGCTTGCATTTTCTTATAAATTCCTAAGTCTTTTATATTTTTCCTGAATATCTCAGTTACATCTTGGCTTAAAAGACCATATATAAAACATTTCTATTTGCTATATTGTATAATTCTGTTTTTTCTCTTCTTTTTTTAAAAATAGCACTGGGGGATTGTACCCAGGAGCATTTTACCTTTGAGCTACACCCCCAGTGCTATTTTATTTTTTATTTTGAAACAGGATTCTTTAAGTTTCTGAGGCTGGCCTCAAGTCTGTGAGCCTCCTGTCTCAGTCTCCCAAGAACTGTGATTATAGGTGTGTGCCACCATGCCTGGCTGTGTTTTTTTCTTTTATAATTTCTAGGTATTCTTGTGTTTAAGAAGTCTCTTCTATACCTTGATCCTACAAATATTTTCAAAGTTTTCTTTTGAGATTTATAGTAGTTTATTTATTAAATCTTTAATACAATTTGGAATTTATTCTTAGATATATTTTATAAACTGAGTGTGGTGGTGCACACCTGTAATCCTAGTACTTGGGAGGTTGAGACAGGATCGTAGGTTCAAGGAGAGCCTCAGCAAATAGTGAGACTCTCATCAACCTAGCAAGACCCTGTTTCCAAATAAGAAATAAAATCAGTCTGTAGGTGTAGCTTGAAGGTAGAATGCCTCTGGGTTCAATCCCCAGTACCACACATACACACACACGCTATATATGATGGAATATTGCATAAATATTCCATTGCTTGTGAGGACTAATTTCTTCACAGACTAATACAGTGTGCCAGTGCCTTTCTTTTCTCACTGAATTTAAATACTACTCTTGTCATTTATTAAAAGCTCATGTATATAGGATGTATTTCTAGATTCTCTTTTATGGTCTCTATATTTTTTTTGTCTATCTTTACCACTTTCAGATTGACTTGATTCTAGTGAAATTTTGGTATATTCGGGAATACAAATTCCCCTCCTAGTATTCCTTTTCATACTTTTTTGGCTATTCTCAGAACCTCATTCTTCCATGTGAACTTTAAGTTTACTTTATCCTATTGTGAAAAATGAACTTCGTTGGCATTTTAATGGTAAGTTTTGCATTAACTGAGTTTGATGCTAACTCTGGGAGTGTATCATTCTATACCAGTGCTCCCCTCCAGGAGTGTGGCATGTCTTGTGTCTGTTCATGCTGTGCTTTGCTCCTCTGGCGACATTTTTCTTTTTAGGGTCTTTGCCTTTCTGTTTGATCTCAGGTGTGGTAGAGTTTTCATTCTGTTTGTTTAGAATGTCTTCAGTTTTTTTTGTGTGTGTGTATTGCTATTATAAGGGGAAACTGTAATTTTAAGAATGACTACATCCAGTTGTTTTTCTTCTTGTTTTCTAAGGAAATTTCTCTGGATTTTCTTGGCATATAGGTGGCATCAACATTACTATTAATGGAAGGATAGGCTTATCATTTCTTATCCAACATTTATAGTGGTTTTCTAGTCTTATTACAATTGCTAAACCTAGAATTTTCAAAATAATGTTGAAAAGTAGTGACTATAGTGAGCATCCAAGTTTATCTGAATTAAAATGTTCAGTATTTTGGAGTTCAGAATATTTTATTAATTTTGAAAAATATTTAAAATAATTCTATATACTTACTGCTTTTCTTAGGGATAGTTGCTGATTTTTTGAGTTGCTTTTCCTCTATTAATATTATATTTTTATTTCTTAATTTATAGCTTAACTAAATAATAAAGCATGCAGATTTCCTGATATTTTATTGCTGATTAGTTATAGGGCTACTATGTCAATCATTTCCGTGAGACTAGTGTATAGTATTTATTGTAGTAACAGTTGTTTTGAGGAAGGGGGAGATAAATAACTCTTCCAAGATTATAAAGTTGAATTATGAACTTTCCATCTTATTCTATGATCCTAATCTGTAAGATAATGTTAATGATAGTATTGACCTTATTGGGTTATTGAGAGGACTAAACAAGTTAATGTATTTACTATAGTGCTTGAACATACCATTTTTTTCTGGCTTTTCCTTGGTTTATTATTGGCAAGTTGTTTTTTGATAGGAAACCATCTGTTTCCTCTAAATTTTGAAAATTATTGTTGTAACAGTGCATGTAATTTTGTAATTCTCTTAATCATTTCAATAATTTGCAGCACATTTTCTATGTCAGCTCAGAATCCACTCTAGTATTTCAGTTAGAAATATTATGTTATTAACTGTACTTGGACAAGATGCTTTTTGCAGGGGACAGGGGGGAGGGTTTGCTGGGGATTAAACCCAGGGCCTCATGCATGCCAGGCAGATGTTCTACCACTAAACTACATCCCCAGCCCTGACAATGCCTTCTGATGTTGAAATTTAACTTTCCTGTGTGTAGGCTAAAATAAGTATTTGATAGTTTTTGCCTTTATAATGTTTCTTGTGCTGTGAGCATGCACATCACTATCACTATGAAACTATATTGTGCCAACAAAAGTATGAACATGTTTCTTGGAGTAAGAATCAAGAACATAAACTATGTAAGTTTAGAGGTCTTATAGCTCTAGTTTACAATATTATTCCCAGCATATAGCACCAACTGGGGTTTAAGTAGATAGATATCTTCTCCAGTAAATAGTTGTTAAATGAATGAAAGAAAAAACGCACAGGTGAAATACAATCTTGTTGCTGATAAATAAACAAGAGGTAGTTTTTAGAGGAATCTTTAAAAGGGAAGCTCTTTGATCACCTTTCAAAGATGATTGCCCCAACCCTGGGTGCGTTCTGCCCCCGTTGTAGTGTGTTTTTAATATATCTGATCACTTCCTTTTGGACAAAGCTCTTGTTAATGAAAGTCATGTAAAAACACTGTATGCTAAATTATTAAATGAGTAGTAAAGACTTTCTGGTAGATCTCCAAGTCTTAACTAGGACCCTGGTAGGCTATCTGCACTGTGTCTGTTTCTCTAGTTTACTAAATGTTTAATAGAGAGTAGGAACATAGACGAGCCCTCCCCAAACAGTGTTCAGAACCTTTGGCTTAGAGCAAAAGTTAATTTCAAATGTTAAAATGGTAAATGAAGAATAAAATAATAAAATCATCTTTAAAGAAATAAAAAACAGCCGGGCGTGGTGGCGCACACTTGTAATCCCAGCATTCGGGAGGCTGAGACCAGAGGATCCGGGTTCGCGGCCAGTCTCAGCTACCTAGTGAGGCACTCCGGCACTCCACAACTTAGTGAGACTCGGTTTCAAAATAAAGAATAATAAAAAAAAAAAAAGTAGGGCTGGGGGTATAGCTCGGAGGTAGAATGCCCCTGAGTTCAATCCCCAGTACCAAAAAAAAAAAAAAAAAAAGAAATAAAAAACATTCTTTGAGGGCAATTAAGTATATGAATAGTTTTCTGCCCAAGAGATGTTCTCTGTCTCTGCCCCGTCCTTCAATTCTGGTTTGAATTCACAGGGTTACTGTACTGAGACTGCTTTGTTTAAGATGTCACTGCGAATTAAGGCTTTGCCATCACACCCCTCATAGCTGCCTTGTAACTTCTGCATTCCCACTGGTGCCAGGCATGTTCCAAGGCAACTTTCCAAGGGTTAGTGATTTCACCCTGATGTCTGTGCCAATAAAAATAACTAGTTACCATTAAACACCTACCCCACCCATAACGTGACTTTTACATGCTGTTTTATTAAGAGAAGTTATCAGAGACTTTAGGAGAATTAATATATTATGCTCACCAGGACATCACCTGGTCCTTGGACTAACCTTTGTTCCAAACGTAAATTTTTTCACCTTTGAAGAAAATCTAAGATTCAACATGCTTATCTGTTGAGAGTGGCCTCTATAATAACCTTATTCCCACAGTCGATTCTTTATGACTGGAAATACTCTATTAACATGAGAAGCCAGATTCTTACTTTGGGGACTTATATTCTAGGAAAGCAGATTAACAGATACAGCAAGCAAAGGGTCTTTCATTCATCAAGAAGTTAATAATAATTTTTAAATACTTTGTATTGTAGGAATACGTCAGATTTCTTTCCTTTAGTACAAAGGACCTACACAGGGATTGGGGAAGGATAATAATATTTGGGCATAAAAAATATAAAAAGCAGCCTCTGGGTTCAATTTCCAGTGCCACACACACACACACACACATACAATATGAAAAGGACTTCAATCGTGAAAAAATTGTGTATTTATTTTTGTAATACTCACAGTAGCCATTATTACTATGACAATTCTATTTTACTGGTAAGTAAACTGAAGCTTGGAAAAGTTGAGCACCTTGGTTCCAAGGTATTCAGCTAGTAAGGCATGTACACTGCAGGTCTAGTTCATGGCCAAAGCCTTTCCACTGTACTCTATCTCACATGCTCAGGAATTCCTTGATGTTTTATTTTTATTTTTGGTACTTGGGGGTTGAAACTTTGGTACTCAGGAGGCATTCTACCTCCAAGTTAGACCTCCAGCCTTATATTTTTTATTTTTTTATTTTGAAACAGTGTCTACTAAATTGCTGAGGCTGTTTGCAAACCTGCCATCCTCCTGTCTCAGTCTCCCAAGTACTGGGATTAGAAATGTGTGCCAGCATGCCTGCTTCCTTTCCCTTTTGAGACTGCCTAATGGCACCATTAACTGTCCTAATAAAGTGTTTTTGGTGTTGCACTTGAACATAAATTGGGCCAGGCATTTCTCAGGGCCTATGGCACCTGCATAATGGAGACTTTTATAATATACTTTGCTAGAACCCTCCCCAGTGTGCTTAATATCCTCCTCATCTCTGTGCTGCCCTCTAGAGGAGGTGTTAACTAAGACCTCTAGGTTTGCTACTGAGGAGTGTCTGTGACTGTATGGCCCATGATTCTTTTTATTTCTTTTTCCACAATACGTTCAGTTTGAAGTGATCGGATACAGTGATTTTCCCTTAGTTGGCATCCCTGACTTCTCTCAGGCATTTCTTAAATTTGGATTCTATAAGAAGCATAAAACCATAGAGGTAAAAGGACTTTTCCACAGGAGCACTGATTTTCTGTTCCCAAGATTCTTTGATTACAGTGACAGAGTCAGATTTGAACCTTGGAGGGGAGCTGGCTTTAAAAGTTTATGGGGAGAGCATCTGGAAATTTAAATTTACAAAAAAATCAACATAAGCCAAGAAATTGACTCAGCAGCATTAAAAAGGGAGCTAAGATTGTCTTATATTGCATTAATTAAAATATATTGTCCAGATTAGGTGAAGTAATAGTCTTCTTGGACTTTGTGTTTATTAGATCATGTTTGGAGTATTCTATTTGTGTCCCAGAGTGCTTTGATGAGAAAGAGCCAGGGGATGTGGGCAGGATGATGAATGGTTTTAAAGCAGTCCTATAATGACTAGCTGGGAATAGAGGATATTTAGCCTGGAGAAGAAAGGACTTTGGGGATACAGTTGCTGTCTTTAAATAATTATTTAGTTAATTTGGAAATAAGTTTTGGAAATAATTGTAAAAGACATTTACTGAGTATGTATTATCTGCAAGTGAGTCCTTTCCATGCTTTGTCTTATTTAATCCTCTGAGGAAACCTATGGGATTGTTGCTATTCTTTGTTATCTCTAACTTATCAATGAGGAGCTGAGATCCAGAAAGGGGAATTGACTTCCCTACGGTTGTATTGTGACACAGCCAGGATTTTGTGACTCTGTTTAGTTTCCTTTTACCTATGCTGCCACCCACATTCTATAGAATTTGGGCTCTTTCTGAAGGGATGTAATTTGGAAGAGAAATAGTGTATAGATATGTTGTTCTTAAGAGTACAATATATTTTTATAGTTACATTTATTGAGTATTTGTTACACATCAGACCTTCTTTATATCCTGAATAAGAAAGAAAAAATTGCTATCTTCATGGAGTGAACTTTTTAGTGGGAAATTCAGAAATAACTTTTTCTTTTCTTCCTTTTTGTCCTATTGGTAAGTGCTGTAGTAAAACAAAGCAGGGGAAGGGGGTGGGGAGTACTGAGGATAGTAGAATCAGTTCTTTTAGACCACTTATTTTCTTCTCAATGAGAGGAAAATATTTGAACAAAGACTAAAGATAAGGCAGCAAGTAATAGGGGCATCTGGAGGAAGAACATTCCAGAGAGAAGAGGTCACAGGTATGAAAGCCCTGAGGTGGGAGTGAGCTTGTTTTGTTGTAAGAACAGTACAGCTAAGAGGGGGTCAGTGAACAAAGCTGGCAGAGGCCAGATTATGTTGAATTTTTTATTTTTCAAAAAGCTGTTCAAGGATTTTGACCAAGAGAGTAATACTTTACTTATAGACTAGCTTATAGACATACTTTACTCTCAGCCAGGTGTGGTGGCGCACGCTTGTAATCCCAGCATTCGGGAGGCTGAGACCTGAGGATCTGGGTTCACGGACAGCCTCAGCTACCTAGTGAGGCACTCCGGCACTCCACAACTTAGTGAGACTCGGTTTCAAAATAAAGAATAAAAAAAAAAAATAGGTCTGGGGGTATAGCTCAGAGGTAGAATGCCCCTGAGTTCAATCCCCAGTACCGCAAAAAAAAAAAAAAAGAAAAAAAAAGAAAAAAAGAAAAAGAAAATGACTCTCGAGCCAAGGGAGTAGCACAGTGGCCTGCTTAGCATGTGTTAACATGTGCAAGGTCTTGGGTTTGATCACCAGAACATACACACACACACACACACACACACACACACACACACACACAAAACAACAACAACAACAAAAAGGCATGAATCTGAGCTGGATGTGGTGGCTCATGCATGTATTCCCAATAGTTGGGAGGCTGAGACAGGAGGATTGCAGGTTCGAGGACAGCCTCAGAAATTTAGTGAAACTCTTAGCAACCTAATGAGACCCTGTTTCAAAACAAAAATGAAAAGTACTGGGAATATAGCTCAGAGGTAGAATGGCCCTGAGTTCAATCCCGGAAGGAAGGAAGGAAGTGGGTGAAGGAAGGAAGGAAGGAAGGAAGGAAGGAAGGAAGTAAGTAAGTGAGTGAGTAACAGAATCTGGAATGGAGAGGAGAGGAGAGGAGAGAGAGAGAAAAATAGAATAGAGATCAGTTAAGAGACTATTGCAGTAGTTCAGGCAAGAGATGCTTAGGCTAGTCTGGTAGCAGTTCAGGTAAATGAAGAGAAGTGATCAAATTTCTGGCATATTTTGATGCTGGAACTAACGGGACTTGCTAATGATTAGGTGTGGCATGTGTGAGAAATTGTATGTAAGGATAACTTCCAGATATCTTGTATGAATAACTAGGTGAATGCTTCGAGATTCCTTGGGATGGGCTGGGGAGCAGGTAAAAGACATCAAGAGTATATTTGGGACATGCTAGGTTTGAGATATGTCTTAATTATGATGGCAGAGGTGCTGAGAAGGAAGGTAGATATACAGTTTAGAGCTCAGGTCGGTTGGTGCCAGAGATATGAATCTGGGAGTTGTATCAGTGTAGGTTCAGTTTATAAAACATAATCCACTCTGTATATTTTAATCAGAAAGAGATTTGACACTGGGAATTGGGTATTTACACATGTGTTATCACAATAGAAGGCAGAGGATATGGGTAGTTACAGAATCACTTGGTAAATTTGATGATGGGAGAATGAATGGCTTGTCCCCTGATTGAATCAGTATTTTTGTAGAGTCATCAGCAAGGTGTCATGAAGGTGGAGGGAATATATAAGATTTGAGGAGAAAGATGATGTAAAATATCTGTCTTAGAGAATGAGAGCGTGAATTCACCAAGCTAGTTATCTCAAACTTTAGTCTACATCAGTATCAACTGGAGGGCTTGATATAAAACTGCTATCCCTACCCCTAGAGTTTCTGAATCATGAGGTCTGGGGAGAGCCTGGAAATTTTCATTTCTGACTCTTCCAGATGATCCCGAGATTGTTGGTATAGGGACCATACTTTCCCTATACATTTAAAAGAAGCCCTTTTAGCATGATGAATGTATTTCTCCAGCTATATTTAGCTATATAGGTGCAGAGGTAGAGAAGGCAGTGAGTTCAATTTAATCAGATAGGTTATGGCTAGATGGGTTCAGGGTACAGAAGACAAGACCAAAAGGAAGTGATTTATAATGATGGATCTTGGAGTCTAAGCTAGATGAGATGCAAGGACATAAAGGATGTGAAGATCAGTGAAAAAATAGTGGAGTCAATGGATTGGAAGTTCTAATGGTGAACAGACATTTTTTAAGTGGGGTACTACAGGTACTACAAATTATCTGGAAAGATGGAGAGTGAAAGTTGGGGGTTTGAGATGCTTGAAATTGAGGTTATAAAAGCTGCCAAGGTACTGATTATGATTTAAAGTATGCATACAAATGAACTGGTTGGAAGTGAATGATCTGGGAGGTTGGTGTATTGCATGAGTCTTCTACATGAATGTAGATGGTATCAAGGGTAATAACAGGATAGGGGGTTAGGAGGATGGGGGTTTTGGGAGTGAGAGAGAGAAAAAGAGAGAGGCTAAAACCTTAGTTACTAAGCTGAAATGGGATGACTACAGGCAGCAAAGAGGGAAAGTATCATAATATGATAATGTGTACATTAAACAGGGTTTTTAGGGAGTAGAGAAGACCAGTGGCCTGGAAAAAGTGAGTTGCAAGGAAGACATCTAATCTGCTTCATATCCAAGCTCAGTGTTTTTGCAGGGTATGGGAGTAAACACTGGAGCCCCATTTGAGATATGCATGATCTTCATTCTTAAAACAACCCTGTTCAGTAAGTATTAGTATACTCACTTTTACAAATTAGGAAACTGAGGCTTAAAATCACTGACCTGATAGTCATAGTTTGTGAAAACTGGAGGCGGAATGTGAGCCCAATGGAAGCCAAATGTTGACTCATTGTAAGGAGGTGCTTTTTAGCAATTAAAGGTGAGCACCAGTGAAGTGCTTCTTTGGAGGACAGTGTGGTGGTGTGGTGTGCTTCCTGTTGCTGGAGTGAATGTCTTCCTTTTGCAGACACTGCCACAAACAGTTACAGAATGATTTCAGGAGAAAACCAGCATATAGTAAAAGGAAGAAGGAAATTGATGTTTATTAGCTATCATGGAAGAGGGCAAGGAGGGAGATAGTTGAATTTAATTATTTCTAAGATAAGAATCTATGATTATGTGCTGGTTGAATAAGATTGTGAATGAACCAAATGGCACTAAATTACATATTTTAAATGTTAATTGTGTACTATGTGAATTTTTCCTCAGTCTGAAAACATCTATGATTAAGTTGGTTATTTCCATTTCAGTCAGCTGGTAATTCATCATCAGAATGATGCACATGTGTGATACTTTGCATACAAAGTAGTAGAAAGGTGGTGGTGGTGCACACTTCTAATCCCAGCACTTGTGAGGCTGAGACAGGAGGATTGCAGGTTCATGGCCAGCCTCAGCAACTTGTGAGGCCCTCTGCATAGTGAGACCCTGTTTCAAAATAAAGAATAAAATTGAGTTCAGAGTTAGAATGCCCCTCCCAGGATTCAATCCCCAGTACCACCCCCCCCCCAAAAAAAATAGTGGTCTTGACTTTCATAAAACCTAGCATTGGGGGTGTGTATACTTCTGATCGTATATGAAGAGCTCACTGATTATACATGAAAGTAAATCTTAAATGCCATAAATTGGTATAGAGTACTTTTTTGAGCTTCTGATTAGAAAGAGACCATTGGGATTTGGCTACCTATTCTTACCCTTAGGGTAGGTACTTGGCAAGAAATATCTGAGTGTCCTACTTTCTCAAGTGTTAGAATTTGAGACAGCCCACTTTGCTCAGTTTTCAAGATCTTTCAGCTTAAACTGTGACATTGCCTCACAAGTTTCTTGAGAAGGATTAGATTGCTGTTTTTAAAGAGCATTTTGCCAACTAAATCTCCTGGGAAGGGACTCAGTGACAAAAATACAGGATTGTTGATCTTGCGGAAGATTGTTGTATTTTGTTAGGCAGGCTTGATTACAATCTGGTAGATTCCCCCCCCACCCCCCTTAAACATATTCCTTTCTTTAAATAAAAAGGACTACTATCCGGGTGGAGTAGCAGAAGCCTATAATCCCGGTACTTGGGAGGCTGAGACAAGAGGATCCCAGATTCCAGGCCAGTGCATGATAATGTAGGGAGACCCTGTTTCAAAATAAAACTAATAAAGTAAAATAGGGCTGGGGCTATACTCCAGAGTTAGAACAGCCCTGGGTTTAATCTCAATACTTCTCCCTCCACTACTAATTCAGGTTTTGATTACTGGTTTCTATTAGTATTTTTAAGTATTGATGTTTTACAGTGGTGTTATAAGCAGTTTTGAGTCCCATGTTGTGACAGATTAGCTGTTATTTTAGTTTTACTTTTAAAAATATTTGTTCTTTTTTATAAAATTAGCTTCAGCAACTATTGGTATTGTGTCAAATATATTTTCTTTTTTTCTTTTTTTTTTTTTTTTTTGCGGTACTGGGGATTGAACTCAGGGGCATTCTGCCTCCAAGCTACGCCCCCAGCTCTGTTTTTTATTCTTTATTTTGAAACAGGGTCTCACTAAGTTGCGGAGTGCCTCACTAGGTAGCTGAGGCTGGCTGCGAACCCGGATCCTCTGGTCTCAGCCTCCCAAATGCTGGGATTACAAGCATGTGCCACCACTCCCGGCTTCAAATATATTTTCTGACATTTAAAAAACATTTTCTAGAACAATTTTAGATTTATAGAAACATTGCTAAAATAGTGCATAGAATTCCCACACATCCTTTGTTTAGCTTTCCATATATATTTTTTTCCACCAGTACTAGGGATTGAATCCATAGTCTTGCACATGTTAGGCAAGTTTTCTTCCACTGAGTGATTTCCCAGATGTATAGCTTCCCTACTCTTTAATGTCTTTTATTAGCAGGGTACATTTATTATAATTAATGAACTGACGCTGATACATTATTGACTGAAGTCCACACTTTATTCAGATGTTCTCCTCTAGGATCTTATCCTGGAGAGCATATTATAGATCATTAGGCTCCTCTTTGCTCTTACAGTTTCTCAGACTTTTCTTGTTGATGACCTTGACAGCTTCGAAGTATTTTGTTGACTGTCCCTCAATTGAGATGCCTTATGTTTTTCATTATTAGATTCAGTTTTTAGGTTTTCCAGCATTTTTATGGTCATTTATGATTATAATATTGAGATGGTATATAAAAGTATCAGCAATCCAGGATTTTATTAATCATTAATCATGGAACATGCTGTGTGATAAATTTTGCAATGGAGAATTAGAGATGAGGGTTTAGTAGTCTAGTAATCTAGAAAAACAATGCTGGGCAATTATTTGGAATCAAATCCTCGGCCTCTTGAATAGCTGGGACTACAGGTATGTGCCACCACACCTGGGTAGTTACCACATTTTAGAATGCCTGTTATGTGCAAATATTATGCTACGTGTTATAAATATTTTATTGTCCTATTTAATCTTTCCGCCAATACTACACATTAGGCAAATGAGTCAGTTGAGGCTCAGGAAGGTTTAATAACTTGCCCAAGATTGTTTAATGCTCTCTTGCTGCCCTCAAAAAGCTTCAGGACTCTGCTATGGCTCCCTGCTTTTTTTGGACTGGGGTTATTACTTCAGTAGAATCTATAGGCTTAATGAAGATCTTTGATACTTTTTACTTTTTTTTTTTTTTTTTTTGATACTTTTTCACCAGGACTCTGTTTGGTTTTGCTGATTTGATCAAAGGGCCATGCAATCCTACTACTTCTTCAGACTTTGGAGTTGAACAGTATTTCACTGGTGAAACAGTCAACTTCAAACGCTGCATTTTCAAGGCTGAAAATGAATGTCTAACTTACTGGTTCCTTATATAATAAACTGGTATCATAGAGATGTTTTTATAGAGAGAAGATAGAAAAAGAAAGTTTTATAATTAATTGCTCTGAGAAAAAATGTACTTACTCACACTGTTAGGCATTCCAGTTTTGATGCTTAATCACTAAGCTGTTCCCTGTAACCTTGGAAACCATAACTTCTCAGTGCTTGCTTTTAAATGACAGTTTTCTTCTTAATCTAAGTAGATTTTGATGGTAGAAAGAAGTTGTCATGTGGAATTACTTTGTGGAGGCATTTGAATAGACTTGAAACATTGTTTATACATAAATAAACTCACCAGTCTGAAAGATACACAGTATGTGCTGGCATCCGCAAGTCAGCCTGTATTTGATACTGAGTTTTCACTACTCATAGAAGGTGGCGAAAGGGCCTCATAGAAAGCAAATGGAAAAGTCACTTTTTTTTTCCTTTTTAAACTTCTTTTAACTTTTCCTGGTAATTCATCAGAAGTTTCTTTTCAAAGTGATTTTTTTTTTTTTTTTTTTTTTTAGTAAGCTATAGTTAGTGTGACACAACTGTAAATATCCATGTATTAATTTTCTTTTAAAATATCAATTTCCAAATAAAGAACAGGTATGATGAGTTTTATTCACTGTGATCATTCATGTTTTTTCATTCTTTCAGCAGATATTTATTGCTGAACTGCTATTATTTATTGTGCTGGTTATATTCTGGGGATGCAAATGTAAATAAGTTAAGACCCCAGCCCTCAAGGAGATTTCAGTCTACTGGGTTAGTCAGACAACTAGGCACATATAGTATAGTGTAAGAAATGCTCGGATAGTGTCTCAGGCGTGCTTCTCTGGGAACTTAACGAAAAGAGGCCCCAGAGTGGTCATGGGAAATTTCCTGGAGAAAATGATACCTCTCCTACCCACCCCAGCATACTTTTAAAAATTAAAGTGAAAGCAGGGTGTGGTTGTACACACTTGTTTCAAAATAAAGAATAAAAAATAGGACTGGGGATGTATCTCAGAGGTAGAATATCCCCCTGGGTTCAATCCCCGGCACCACCACCACAAAAAAAGAAAAAAATAAATAAAGTGAAACTTCTGTATTCTGTTTCTAAAAAGATCAAACTCTAAAATGAAAAGCAAAAACTCTAGTGCTACCCTCTCCGACCTTACTCCAGTCCCACTCCTAAATAGTAATAGTAACCATCTTTTTTTTTTTTTTTTTGGTGGTACTGGGGATTGAACCCAGGGACATTCTACCTCCAAGCTACACCTCTAGCCCTATTTTATTTGGAAACAGGGTCTCACTAAGTTGTTGAGAACCTCACTAAGTTGCTAAGACTGCCTTAGAACCTGTGATCCTCTTGTCTCAGCCTCCCAAGTACTGAGATTACAGGCATGCACTCCTGGCGGTAGTAGCCACTTATAACTTGTAACTCTTGTTTCTCCTTATGGTAGCTATCAGTAAAACTCAGCATAGAGTACTTTGTTTCTCTTATTTGAAAAATAAACTTTAAACTTGGCTTTAGACAGTGAAAAATGAGGAATTTAGCTCATTTATATACCGGCCACCTTCTCTATCCCTCTTCTTTGTTTTTGTTAGCAATCACATTTTTACATTATCATTATCAATTTAAAAAATTACATTTTGTTATGTTATTATCATCTACTCCTGTCCATAGGAATACTGAAAAAATTGAGCCACAGAGAAACACCCTTCATAATATTACCATTTGAGTGTGATACATTAAAACCAGAAGAAATTCCTGAGATCCAAAGAATGAGCCAATGCACTTTGTATTTTTTTTTTAAGAAGAACATCCTATTTCCTATGATTGGATGTGTGAATTCCAACCTTTTTTTTTTTTTTTGTCAACGACATTTGATGTGTTGCTTAAAAACTGAAATAGAATAGTGCCTCATTTATTTAGCAGTATCAA
The DNA here is from genome assembly GCA_004027655.1 of Graphiurus murinus. Lineage (NCBI taxonomy): Eukaryota > Metazoa > Chordata > Mammalia > Rodentia > Gliridae > Graphiurus > Graphiurus murinus. Next base: position 17,796 of record PVLC010024143.1, read on the forward strand.
TTTATGACAGCCAAATAACAACCTAAAATTTAGATAAAAATTCTGCAGTGTTCTACATTTTATGCATAGGAGAAAAAAGAAAACTGGTGAAGGAAACAGTTCAAATAATTCTATGTCCATATATGAAGATATCACTTCCAGTCTCACTATCATGTACAGGAAGAGTGGGGAGCAGGTGGGATCTGGAGAGAAACAAATCAAGTGTTGTGGGTGTGTATGTTTGTATCACTTAATTACAACACACCAATGAAAGTGTTAAAAAAGCCTGGCATGGTGGTGCACCTGTAATCCCAGTACTTAGGAAGCTGAGACAGGAGGATTGCAAGGTTCAAGGCCAGACTCAGCAACTTAGTAAGACCCTCAGCAATTTAGCAAGAAAATAAAAAGGGTTGAGGGATGTAGCTCATAGGTAGAATGTTCCTGGTTTCAATCCCCAGTACCAAAATGTGTGTGTGTGTGTGTGTGTGTATGTATGTGTGTGTGTGTATGTGTGTGTGTGTGTATGTATGTGTGTGTGTGTGTGTGTGTGTGTGTATAATTCATAGGAATTAATCAGAAATGGTTTACTCTTATTTTATATGCTATTCCTCAAATCATGATGATCTAGTTTCCAAGTCCATAAGGGATGAAATGTTATTGTGTAGGGATGCTATTGGCAGGAACATTGAAAACCCTGAGAAATATTATGTGAGAGCCTGATAATTAAGGATATATTCTTACCCAAAGTATTTGAAATTTGAAAATTTGTTTTTGATAATTAAAAAAGATAAACATATGATACAATTGTCTGGAAAGTCAATCTGTATGGGAGATCTCAGATGTCAGTGGAATTGTATACTCATTCATCGTACTTGTAATATCAATGGAAATTACTATACTCATTATTGAAAACTCAATCCCAACAAATTATCCATTGTGTGAATTAGTTCTCTGAGGGAGCTGTTGATCTTGTGAAATATGTCAGTTGGGAAAAGAACATCTCTCCTACTCCATCTCCCTCTTCTTCTTCCTCTTTGCCTCTTTCTGTCCATCTCTCCCTTTCCTATGATATTGACCTTTGTTTTCACAGAATGAGAAATTGGATGAGCTACCACTGTATATAAGCAAATAATCTTCCTTGTGGACATCCTGATTTGACACTACTGCTTTGATACTCCCTGCCTTGGTTTCTTGAGCATTTTACATATTTTTCCTTTGAGGTATTTCCAGATTTATAGAAACATAGCAGAAATAGTACAAAGAGCCTTTCCCCTCTTTAACCACTTGAATGTAAATTAGAAAGCCCATCCCTCAGCACCCCCAAATAAATTAGTGCATATTTTGTACAAATGCAAACTTTCTCCTAGATAACCATAAAAATCAAGAAATTAATGTTGATAACATTACTTCCATCTAGTCCTTATATCTCATTCAAGTTTCTCTAGCTTCCTCAATGTCCTTTATAACAAAAAGATCCACCCAGAATCACACATTGCATTTAGTTGTCGTGTCTGTAGTCTCTGTTATTTGGAAACAATTTAAAAGACTTTTAAATGTTCAACATCATTAGCAATCAAGAAGATGCAAGTCAAAACTACACTGAAATTTCATCTAACCCCAATTAAAATGCCATTCATCAAGAAGTCAAACAATAAATGCTGGTGAGGACGTGAGGAAATAGGAACTCTTATACACTGTTGGTGGAATTGCAAATTAGTGCAGCTGCTATGGAGATCAATGTGGAGATACCTCAGAAAACTGGGAATGGATCCACCATATGATCCAGCTATAGCACCAAAGGGACTGAAATCAGAACACTATAGTGATATATACATATCCATGTTTATAGCAGCACAATTTACAATTGGCAAATTGTGGAACTAACCTAGGAGTTCATCAATAGTTGAATGGATTATAAAATTTTGGCACATACACACAATGGAATTCTACTCAGCAATAAAGAAGAACAAAATTATGTTATTTGCAAGAAAGTGAATGAATCTGGAGAACATTATGTTAAGTGAGATTAGCCAGCACAAAGTGAGGGGTCCCATGTTTTCTCTCATATGTGGAAGCGAAGGAGTAATTAGGATACAAGAGGGACTTTAGACAATGGAGGAGAAGCCCCAGTGGAGTGAGGGAGTTAGTCTAGGGGAGGGTGGAGATGGAGTAGGGAGGGAGTTAATGGAGGAAACACATCCACTGATGTTATATACATATGTGTAACATATGTGAGAATACCAATGCCAATCTCAATGCCATGTTTGGGAAAAGGGAGGGAGCTGGAGGGAAGCCCACCAAATGCTGTGTGCATGCATGTTGCTATCACTGTGCAGTATATTATGATGTAAGACTACGTGTGTGTGCGTGCACACACATGCGTTCAGTGGAATTCCTAAAATGCTTAAAGACTTCTCTTCTTTCTTAAGTCCTTGATTAAAGTTGCAGGTTGAGACAAGAATGAATGGATGGATGAATGAATGAATGAATAAATAAAACAAAACTTTTCAGCCAATTATTTTGTCGTATACCTCAATTTTGGTTTGTGTGGTGTTTTCTCATGAAGAAATTCAGATTAAGCATTTTCGAAGGCATACTATAGGAGCAGTGTGGTTTTCTTGCATCCTATCATGTCACATATTTTCATTTTTCCCATTACTAATGATATTAACTATGAGCCCTTAATTAGAGTGGTGACTGCCACATTTAATTTGCACCTACTAATTTTAGCATACTTTGATGTTTCTGGATGAATTAATTATTAAATGATAGTTATCAAATGGTTTTTTCTAATTACATCATCTCTTCTACTTTCATCGGTTGACATCCCACAGTAAGGAAAAGTTTTCTTCTTGTTCTATTTATTTATTTTATTAGTATGGACATGGAGATTCCTATTTTACCCAGTGGGTTATAGTCTCGTACTCTATTAGTTTTGATACTCAAATAATTCCAGATTTGGCCATGGGAACTTCTTCAAGCTGGCTTCTATGTTATTATGACATATTTCCATGACTCTTTGAGTACTTCCTTACACAGCATATTCCAAGTTCATGTTCCCTTTGCTTTTATATTAGAAGCAGTCATTTCTCTAAGGAGCTTTGGTTTCTTTTGGTGAAGAACAACTTTTTAGAAACCAGAATCTGAGCCTATGTGGGCTCTTTGCAACTTGGGTATCACCGCTGCCAGGCACTCTTAGTGGAGAGAACTAGGAAATATATGTATACACACACACACACACACACCCCTGTATTTTTGTATCTTCTATCTCTTTTAATATATCTAATCATGCTGAAAGCCACGAATTCACACATATATCCTTAATTCTAATCCAACACCACAGGTTTGTTTTAGTTTTCTTTCTGTATTCATGACTTCTTTCTCCATCAATGAGAAATCTGGCTGTCCATTATCTTCTGTGTATTTGTTTATTTGATCAGTTTCCTCTATGTACTCAGTCTCCTATTGCTGCCACCATCTCACCAGCACCACTCAGACCCTTCCTCACCCCACTGAGGTTCTACACTTGCTATGAGTCACTACTGTCCTGCTCCAGGTTGGACTCTCCTGTGACCTTGCTCAGGCTCTTAAGCCCTGTGCCAGGCTGCCACTACTTCCTCTATCTCTCATAATACTTAGAAGTCTACCTTGTTTGGTTCTACCTAAGGCGTTTAGACTGAATTATTCAGAAAAGATAGAAAGAAAAAAGGAAGGCTCATATTTTTGTGGTTCTTCTCTTTAAAGCAGATTACACATTGCTCGTTATCTTACAATGGAATTAGTTCACAATAAAGCCATTGTAAAATAAAAGTATTATAAGTTGAAAATGCATTTAATACACCTAACCTACTGAATATTATAGCTTAGCCTAGTTTTATCTTAAATGTGCTTAGAACACTTCAATTAACCTATGAGCAAAATTATCTCACACAAAATCTGTTTTATAATAAACTGTTGAGTTTCTGATATGATTTATTAAATACTTATGTCCAAAAAAATACTGGCAGCCTCATACACTGCAGAGTATTCGTTGTTTACACTCATGACTGAGCATAAGTATTAGGAGAACATTGTACTGCATATTGCTAGCCCAGGAAAAGGTAAAAATTCAGAGCACAGTGTCTGCTGAACACATACCACTTGCACATCATTATAAAATTATTGATCCAATCACTTCTTAAGGTCAACTGTAAGTCAGAGATCATCTGTATGGTCATTATATAATCCTACAAGAGGGTATGGTAAATAAAGCAGTTTATTGGATAATGGTAGTTGTCAACCTGGGATCATAACAATGAGAAGCCCTGCTTTATTTTTTACTCCATCTTTTCATCTGAAATATTTCAAATGTTGGTGTTTTCATTAGAAACATTGATGTATATTATCTTTTTGTATATAACTGTACTTTATTTTTTTAATTGGTGCACTGTAATCATACATTTTTATTAGGTACGAGCTGAGAAAGGCATACATGTACACATTTCTCATTTAACCCTTCCCCAATTCCCGCCCCACTCCCTCCTCCTCCCTCCTTCTCAAGTTCAGTTTAGTGATTGACTTTGATATGTTCATGAAAGTACATCATGTGCATTAGGGTGTCCCCCCTCCCTCCATCACTTCTGTTAAGTCAAATTTAGTGAAAGTACTTTGATATGTTCATGAAAGTACATCATGTGCATTAGGGTGTCCCCCCTCCCTCCATCACTTCTGTTAAGTCAAATTCTTTGCTCACCTAAGGTTTCTCCTTCCTCTGGAGTCCCTCTTATGTCTCCGTTTCTCCCTAGCTTCCACATATTAGGGAGAGCATACGATTTTTTACTTTTTATGATTGACCAATCTCACTTAACATAATGTTTTCCAGTTCCATCCATTTCCCTGCAAATAACATGATTTTGTTCTTCTTTATGGCTGAGTAAAATTCCATTGTGTACATATCCCATAGTTTTGTAATCCATTCATCTGTTGATGGACATCTTGGCTGGTTCCATTGTTCGGCGATTGTAAATTGTGCAGCTATAAACATAGATACACATGCATTGGTCTGATAGTTTGGTTTCCATTCTTTGGGGTAGATACCCAGAAGTGGTATTGCTGGATCATATGGTAGGATCATTCCCATTCGTCTGAAGATTCTCCATATTGTTTTCCAAAGTGGTTGCACTAATTTGCAATCCCACCAGCAATGTATTAGGGTTTCCACTTCTCCACACCCTCGCCAGGTGTTTGTGTTCTTGATGATTGCCATTCTGATTGGGGTTAGATGAACTCTCAAGGTAGTTTTGATTTGCATCTCTGATTGCTAATGATGTCGAACATCTCCTCATACATTTATTATTTGTATTTCTTCTTTTGTGAAGTGTCTATTTAGATCCTTTGCTCATTTTTTTATTGGGTTATTTGTTTTCTTAGCTGTGACTTTCTTGAGTTCTCTGTATATCCTAGATATTAGTCCTCTATCAGAAGAGTAGCTGGCAAAAAATGTCTCCCACTCTGAGGGCTCTCTGTTGAGGTAAAAACATTGATGTAATTTTTAAGGAGCTGTTCATGGGTACCAGCATATGTTCATGGATGTGCTGCTATAGGCTCAGAATGAATGGAGAATGGTAAAACTCTCATCTGTGTTCATAATGCACTAACATTTACATTTCTTACCAGGCTAGTGGTCTAGCATGCTTAAGATATTGATGGAATAGAATAGTGCATCAGTTTTGCAGAGATATGTGAATGGTTTACAGTTTTATAGACTACATTTGTGTGTGTGTGTGTGTGTGTGTGTGTGTATATCTATAAACGAGGAACAAAGTCCTTGTTTTCTCTCATCAGTAAATATTTAATTAAATCTTTTAAAAGAGATGGTTGAAAAACATCAAACCTAATTCACCTTTGTGCTACCCTTAGCATCTAGCTCAGCACTGTCTGCATTGTAGACTCTAAATAAATATTGGTTGAAAGAATGAACAAATGCTAATGTTTGAGTAAGTCTAATAAATATGTGGTGACTTTTTTTTCCCTTTTTTATTTTTTTGCAGTACTGGGGATTGAACTCAGGGGCATTCCACCTCTGAGCTACACCCCTCAGTCCTATTTTTTTATTCCTTATTTTGAGACAGGGTCTTACTAAGTTGCGGAGTGCCTCACTAAGTAGCTGAGGCTGGCCGTGAACTTGGATTTTCTAGTCTCAGCCTCCCAAGTACTGGGAGGCTGAGTTTTAAACTGTTACACACACACACACACACACACACACACACACACATTAAAATACAGTCATTCATTGCTTAACAATGGGGATATGTTCTTCAAAATGCATTGTTAGGCAATTTAATCATTGTGTGAACATCATACACAAACCTAAATGATAGGTATAGGCCAATTGATTGCATGCAAGAGACATGGTAAATATGAGATGTATGAGGAGGCTGTTGGAGTAACACAGCACACTGTTTTAAACTTTTTTTTTGATAAGTAGGAGTATACTTTAAAATAAACTTTAAAATAATGATAGAAGCCAGGAACAGTGTCTCAAGCCTGTAATCTCATTACTTGAGAGGTTGAAGTAGGAAGACTTGCAAATTCCAGGGCAGCATGGGCAACTTTGTGAGACCTTGTCTTTAAATAAATAAATAAATAAATAATTATTAATTTAATTAATTAATTAAGGTATAGTAAATACATAGTTATTATTATTAAGTACTATGTATTGTACATATTACATATGTTATACTCTTGTACCACTGGCAGAGCATTAGGTTTGTATTAGCATCACCACAGACACAGGCCACTTGCTACAACATTAAGATGACTATGGTGTCACTTGGTGATAGGAATTTTTCAGCTCTGTTATAATATTATTGGACCACCAATAATATTGTATATGTGGTCTATCAATGACCAAAATGTGATTCTGTGGTGTGTGGCTGTAATAAGGAAAGTCTTATATTTGCCCATGAATTTACCATTTCTGGTGCTTTCCATTCCTGTATGTAGATCCACATTTCCATCTGGTATCACTTTCCTCATGTCTGAGATATTTTCTTTTGCATTTCTCATGGTACATTTTGGCTGAAAACTAAACTCTTTTAGTATGTCTGAAAACAACTCCATATCATCTTAGTTTTTGAAAGATATTTTCGCTGGGCATGGAAATCTAGGGTTTTTCTTTTAATTCTTTTTTTTTTTCTTATGGTACTGGGGATTGAACTCAGGGGCATTCTACCTCCGAGCTATACCC